>CM076570.1:557945548-558175162 GCA_034641835.2 Pinus albicaulis | reverse complement strand
ACTGTTGAGCCTCAAATTTGTGCTTTCCTTCACCTCATTTTACCTCATTCTTCCTTGTCCATTTCTATTTTAAACCCAATTGATCAATAAAAATAGTTAAAATTACTTCTAGAATGGTTTACATGACTGACTTGTTGAATTTTGTGATTGTTGCCATTGTTAAGCATTTTGACCGGAACTAGCTGCAGAATGCAGACATTCCGTAGCTAACCGGCGATTCAGCCTACCTTTATGTTTGAAAAGTGTTCAAAAATTATTGAGGAAAAACGATAGGCATGATTCACAAAGCCTTTGCAGGCGATCATCACAGAGGAAATAATTCTCAAAGTATATCAATATTTAGAAGACTCCTACTAGGACTGTCTCAGTCCATGTGTCTTTTCTCCTTCACGCAGCCACCTCAAAGAATCCTAAGATGATTTGGATAAGGAAAGACATCATTCCTAAATTATTGTAATTATTGTTACTTGCATTTACTTTATAAACTCTTGAGTAGGCCGAGAGCTTGGAGAGAGATTTTGTGTTAGATTTGCTGTTGGATTTTGTGTAAACTCTGTGTTACGTCTTTGAAGACACAGAGCATTATGTTCAAACTATTGCATCGTTAATGGAGCAGACAAAATTATCTTGAAGGCGAGATTTAATTTGGAGTTGAATGCCGTCAAGTGGTAGAGGGCCCCTGCCCCTTGAACGGATTTCTTTTTGCGTAAACTAGATAAGTTTTTCCTAGCTGTCTTTACGTTCTGCATTTGAATTCGTAGTTGTTTTGTTTTATCTACTGTAGTCGTACTCATTCTAGTTCTTCCATAAGAAGACACTCTTCCAACAGACTAAAATGATGAATGTTTAATGACTATGGTATTGTAGGATAGGAGTTAAATTTGTATTTGTTTTTAACTAGTTACTGTAGTCATATTCGTTCCAGCTCTTCCACAAGAAGACACTTTTCCAATAGACTAAAATGATGAATGTTTAATGACTATGGTACTGTAGGATAGGAGTTGAATTTGTATTTGTTTTAAATAGATACTGTAGTTATATTCATTCTAGTTCTTCCACAAGAAGACATTCTTCCAACATATTATAATGATGAATGATGAATAGCTATAGTGCTGTAGGAATTAGTTGTAGTTTTTGCTCTTCACTATCACAGTTGCACTTGTTCTAATCACTCTTCCACAAGAAGAAATTCTTCCAAGACATCCTTAAGAAGTTCAAGATATGACCGTGATGTGATAATTTAGTTTTTTATTTGCTTTCAGTTCATTTGCTTTCAATTGCATACAATTACACAGTCAGAACTGTTCTACCTCTTCCACAAGAAGGAACTCTTCCAAAATATCACTAATGATGAACAAACAGATTGTGTAACTTCATAGAATAATGCATGTTAGTTAGAATGCTCCGGAGTTTCATTTTGCATTTAATTCATGTCCATCTACTTCGTTTCAAGTTTGATGATGACTTATAGTTTAACATTGTTCTAGTTTAGAAGCATCTTAAGCTCATGTTTAAATTAATTCATTGCACTTGCATCTCATAGTCACACTGTCACCCTTTGCACAGTAGATCACTTTAGTTGATAGGATTCACAATACAGCCTTCATTATTTACAAATATCTTTTTGTTCTGAAAACCACCAGTGATCCATAACCATAGGAACAGAAGATAACATCATTACAAGGTCTGAAATATCTCTGCAAATTCCTCATCATAAACAGGGCTCTTCCTCAAAAGAACTACCTTGAAAAGAAACCAATAACTCTTTGAGTATATGCTCTGTGACATTCAATTGAAATTGCAGAATAGAACTAGGAATTAGTCATGGAATAGATGAGCTTAGAATAGAATGTTGCATCATGATTAGTGTCTAACTGTCTAGTTAGAAAACTTGCATATTTAGTGATTATTTCTCAAGTCTAGTTTGTGTCAATTGTCTAAGAAGTTATCATCAAGCTCTTGTTTCTATTCAGTCATAGTTCAGATGTTGCTTCAGTGTTTTTGATTACATTTGCCATTCCATACATTAGGCTCAACTGTGGTTTTGACCATCAATTTCTTTTCATTAGTTTTCTAGGCATTTTCATTGTAAACACAAAACTTCAAAAGACCAAAAACATCATAAATCAACATAAAAGACCAAAACATCACAAAACACTACACACAACGCACTAGGAAACAAGCACCTAGGTACATATGGTACACTTCACTTTAGCAGTTTACAAATCCTGGTTGACAATTAAATGAACTCAGTTTAGGAGACTAGATTGAGACACAACATTTTGGCGCCGTTGCCGGGGAAGTGAAAACTAGGTAACCTTTGTTTCTTAGCATCCAAAAAACAATTTTATGCGTAGGGAGAGAGATTCAAGGGGAATATTTATAAGCAGCAGAGGCAGAAGTTTGACATCTAGAACACCACTTGTTTCATCTAGATCCAGAGCTAGTACACCTTCAACTCAAACCCATCTTCCATCCTTTACTGATCCTAGACTTCTAGAAGATCTAAGGTCACCTATTCCATTAGATAAACCTTCCACTTCATCCACTAAACCTGCCATAGAAGAGGATCCAAAAACTTTTGTTGAGGATACAAACTTTTCTACTTCCACAGGAGAGTCAACCATGGCAGAAGAAGGAGGAGGAGGAGTTGTTAATGGAGAACACACATTAATTTGAGGAGGTAGAGGTAGAGGTAGAGGAGAAGGAGGAAGAGGAGGTAGAGGTGCAGATGGAGGAAGAGGTAGAATAGGAAGCTCTTTTGGGTTCCCTATACTTGATGAAGAGACCAATACAACCATGAAAAACATTTCACCTTCTGTCCTTCCGAACTTCTATGGACTTAAAACTGAGGATCCTGAAACTTTCTTATTCGAATTTGAAGTACTGTGTAGGACTTATGACTACCTTCAAGATGCCCAAAAATTGAAATTATTTCCTTCAACTCTGAAAGGAGAAGCATTGAAGTGGTTTATGAGCTTAAGCAGTAGTTCCATTAGGACATGGGAAGACATGAAACAAGCATTTCTAGAGAGATACTTGGATTATTGTATGCCGGTTAATCATAAGGAATAAGTGTTCAAGATGTTACAAAAAGAAGATGAAAACTTAGAAGATTTGTTGGAAAGATTTAAATACAACATAAAAAGGGCACAAATGGAAAACCTAGATCAAGACACTTTAAAAGATCTTTTGTTGAAAACCATTAGGGATGAATGGTTGGATATCCTTAACATGATGGGAAAAGGGGATATATCACAACTCACATTACCTGAAATATCTGAGTTATGTATCAACCTTTCCAGAGGGAAATCCAAAACTGCCAAAGGTCCAAGAGATCCTGCTCTTGCAAGGGCAAGTAAATCTGCTTCTGGGACAGTAAGTAGATCAGAAATAGGACACATGCTTGATGATTTTAAATCTGACATCTTAGGGAGTCTTAGTGGACAAATAGACACCCTCAAGATACAAAACAAGCAAAAGGCTGAATCTGATGCCTTGGCAATCTTTTGTCCCAAATGTAGGAAGAAACATGCCTTGAGAGAGTGTCCTTTAGATGTAAAAGTTGTAGAAACCTGTGTTATTTGTTCTGAGAAACATGAGACCAAGAATTGTCCTTCTCTTCCTGGTATCAAGGCTGTTTTTCAGGAAGAAACTCCTACAGATTCCACAGAATCTCTTAACTTTGTATCTAGAAGACCTTGGCAGGGATCTCAGACACAAGGATTTCATGATCAAATGTATAATCAACCTCCACCTTGGAATTCTTGGAAGCAACCTTGGCCCCAATTCCAAAATCAATCTCAAGCTTGGGCACAAGGATCACAAGGTCCCTATGGAAGATACTCTCCATATTATCAGTATCCACCATCCTATCCACCATATCCACAATTTTATCCTCAAAATCCTCAACAAAATTTTCCTCAAAATCTTCAACAAAATTTTCAACAAAATTCACAACAACATCATTTGAACCAACCTCATCAAAATCAACCAATTCCATTACCATTCCCTCAAAAATCCAATCAATTACCAGCTCAGCCCATACCAAACCCCAATAATAAGAATCCTCAGAATACATATATGATAGAAGGACAACAATTTCCAACTTATTTAATTACTCCTCTAGACCTTAGTGATGTTCAACTTAGGTCTGGAAGGATACTTGAGAAGAGGAAACCTTCTGTGATCATACAAGAACAAGATAATTCCGAGGAAGACTCCCTACGGGTTAATAAAAGTCTTGAGGAAGGTACATCCTTTCAAGGCCAAAACATTGAAAAACTGAAACAAAAAGATCCAATAAGCCCAACTCCAGTATTAGAGCAACCATCCACATCTACTTCTATACCTCCCTTTCCGGAAAGATTACAAATTGACAAAGGTGTAGAAAAAAAAATAATGGTGCCTAATTATGATTTCTTGGATGAATTGAGAAATGTTTGCATTAAAATTCCATTATTGCAAGCCATCAAGGAAATCCCAATTTTAGCCAAAACAATAGAGGAGTTGAGTATGAAGACAACAAAGAAAAGAATAAGAGAAACCAAGAAAATTCAACTGGTAGGACAAATAGCAGATATTATGATGGGTAAGATTACTATTCCAAAGTACCTTGACCCAGAAAATCCAGTTGTCAAAATTCACATCAATGGAATTGAAATTCAAAACACACTCATTGACTTAGGAGCAGCAATAAATATCATGAGTAGACAAATCATGGACAAACTGAAACTTCCTAATCTTCTCTTTACACCCACACTATTACAATTAGCAGATAGATCTGTGATCAGACCAGATGGGGTAATAGAAGACATTCCAGTGTCCCTAGACTCTTGGGAGTACCCTGTGGATTTTATGATCCTGACACCCAAGAATAATCTAGGAGGCCATCCTGTTATACTAGGAAGACCTTGGTTGGCTACAGCTGATGCTTTTATTAGTTGTAGGTCCGGTGATATGTATATTTCTGATGGAATTTCAACAAAGAAATTCACTTTATATCCTCCAGCTAGGACAATTACAGATCTAGATGACACCCAATGGATAGAGGATGAAGAATATTTACAACCACTCTTCACAATTTCAGAAATTAGTGAAGATAATCAAATTCTGAATACTCTAGAAAATTTTGAATCTTCTCCAGAGCACAAACAAGAATCATTTCAAGAGAGATCCAATATTGAGTTCTCTTCATCTAGACAGATGTCTCTTCATTCTATGGACAAATTTGGCAGTTCTACAAGTGAAATTTTTCCAGGCAAAACCTTGAACATAAACAAAAACCTGGAAAAATCTCAACAAGAAGAGCTAGTCAAAGTATTACAGAGACATTCTTCTGCATATGCATGGGAATACACTGACATGAAAGGGATAAGTCCCAAGACTTGTACTCATCATATCTATATAGAGGCAAATTGCAAACCAGTCAGACAGCCTCAAAGACGGATGAATCCAAATCTTAGGGAAATTGTCAAGGAAGAATTGCAAAAATTGTTAAATGTTAATTTCATCTATCCTATTTCAGATAGTCAGTGGGTTTCTCCTTTGGTGATTGTGCCTAAAAAAAATGGAAAATGGAGGGTGTGTGTTGACTACCGAGAACTGAATAAAGCTACTCTTAAAGACCATTTTCCCTTACCTTTCATAGATCAAGTATTAGATACATTAGCAGGTAAAAAGTACTTTTCATCCCTGGATGGATTTAGTGGTTACAATCAAATCCAAGTAGCACTTGAAGACCAAGATAAAACCACATTTACTTGTCCTTGGGGTACCTATGCCTACCGAGTATTGCCATTTGGATTGTGCAATGCACCTGCAACATTCCAAAGGGTAGTATTACGAATTTTTTCTGATCTGATACATGACTGTGTAGAGGTGTACATGGATGATTTTACAGTTTATGGGGATACATTTGAAGAGGCTTTAGAAAACTTGGAAAAGGTCTTAAAAAGATGTCAAGAAGCAAACCTTTCTCTTAGTCATGAAAATGTTTTATGATGTTCACTGAAGGTATTGTTTTAGGGCACCACATTTCAGGGGATGGGATTAGAGTTGATGAGGTGAAAGTTGAAGTTATTTCTAACCTATCCATTCCAAGTTGTCAAAGAGATGTTAGAAGTTTTCTAGGATTTACAGGATACTATCGGAGATTTATAGAAAACTTCACCAAAATAGCATCTCCTCTCTTCAAATTACTCACCAAAGATTGTGAATTTAAGTGGACTTCTGATTGCCAGTTAGCTTTTGAAACCCTGAAAACCAAAATTTCTGAAGCACCTGTATTAAGGGGACCTAACTGGAAGTTACCTTTTCATATCTCGACAGATGCTTCCGATACAGCTCTGGGAGCAGTATTGGGACAGAAAGATTTAATTCCCTATGCCATCTATTATATCAGTAAAAATTTGACTCCTGCAGAGTTAAACTATACTGTAACTGAAAAAGAGTTTTTAGCTGTTGTTCATGCTATTAACAAATTTAGACACTATATAACAGGCTATGAAACTTTTATTCACACTGATCATTCTGCCATTAGATATTTAATGAATAAATCAATCACTAATGGTAGAGTTATAAGATGGTTGTTATTATTGAAAGAATTCAACATTACTATTCTAGATAGGCCTGGAAAACAAAACACTGTGGATGACTTCCTGTCTAGAATTCAAAATATCAAAGATGACACTCCGGTTGAAGATCAATTTCCTGATGAATATCTTTTTGCAGTTTCTACTCAAACTCCATGGTTTGCTGATATTGCTAATTATTTAGTTTCAGAAAAATTTCCTTCAATTATGAATGCAAGGGATAAAAGAAAAATCATTAATGATAGTGCAAGATATTCATGGGTCGCTAATGAGTTGTACAAGACAGGTTTAGATTTGATCATTAGAAGGTGTGTTCGTGAAGATGAGATGCCTGAAATTCTCAAGGCATGTCATGATGAACCTTGTGGCGGACACTTTGCAGATAAGAGGACAGCCTATAAGATCCTTAACTTAGGATATTATTGGCCATCTTTGTTTAAAGATGCAAGGGAATATGTCAAAAGGTGTGACAGTTGCCAAAAGGTAGGGAAACCTTCTCCTTCAGGTGAGATGCCATTACAACCTCAGGTACACATTGAACCTTTTGAAAAATGGGCCTTGGATTTTGTAGGACCTATTAGTCCTCCATCAAGACAAAAGAAATACATATTAGTTTGCACCGATTATGTTACTAAGTGGGTAGAAGCTAAACCATTACTTGTTGCTAATGAATCATCTGTAGTTACTTTTCTTTTTGAGGATATTTTTACTCGTTTTGGTGTCCCAAGGGAAATTGTTACAGATCAAGGAGCTCAATTTACATCAAGGCCAGTGGAGCAAATGATGGAGAAGTACAAAATCAGACATAGAACATCTACTCCTTATCATCCACAAGCAAATGGCCAAGTGGAATCCACTAATAAAGTCATTGAAGGAATCCTAACAAAGACTGTTCATCTACATAGAAGAGATTGGGTAGATAGGCTTCTTGAAGCCTTGTGGGCCTATAGAACTACATGGAGAAACACAACAGGCCATACTCCTTATGAGCTTGTTTATGGGAAGCAAGTTTTGTTTCCTATAGAGTTCCAAATTCAAACATTCAAGATGGCAGTTCAGCTAAGACTTGATCTAACGGAGGCACAAAAGCATAGACTGGAGCAAATTAATGAATTGGATGAGATCAGACAAGATGCAGTTCAGAAAACAAGTCTAGTCCAATAGCAAAGGGCTAGATGGCATGACAAGTACATCAAAGAGAAGAAATTTAAAGAGGGTGATTGGGCTCTCTTGTTTGATTCAAAATTCAAGGATTTTCAAGGAAAATTTCAGACACATTGGCTTGGGCCATATGAAATTGTTCGAATTTTTGATAATGGGGCAGTAAAAATCAGAACTATAGATGAAGAGGAGGTCACTTTTCTTGTGAATGGCCATAGACTGAAGCTATACCACAAGCCACTCTCAAGATAAGAGTTTGTCAAGAAGTTCCAAGGAGACAATGATGTGAAGTTAATGAAGAAGAGTCTCTCTTCTTCATCAACTTGATTAAATTTTCTGAAGCATTTCTCTCTTAAAAAAAAATAAAAAATAAATAAAAAAATAAATAAAGGTATAAACATGAAAACCAATCACTGATTGGCATGTCTTATACAGAAAAGATAGGGTGAAAATCAGAGTCTCTCTGACACTCTAACTTTTCCCATTTTTGTTTCTAAGAAGCTGTTATAAAAATCATAAGTTCAGTGCCATAGTACTTATGATTCATTTCATCTCACTCCATTCACTTATCCATCCATACTTCATCTCATCCATCATTCACATTTCACTCCATTCCACATCTCATTCATTACACTCCATCTTCCATTCACTTCATTTTCATGTCAAAACATAGAATTTGATATCTTGCTGTAAGTGAATAAAAATATGCCATGAATTTCAGTACAGCCCTTATGTTCCTTCATTCCATGAACTAAATCCATTTTATTCCATTATCCACTTCATACATATCATAATCCATCATCCATTTTCATAAACATTTCATCCATCCTCCAAAAACATTTCATTTTCATGATTAAAGTGTTCTACAGAAACATTCTGCAGCTCAGTGGACATTCTGCAGCTGATCAGCCTTTCTGCAGCTCGACAGTCTTTTTGCAAGCTATAAACCCTGAAGGCATCAACCAGCAGACATCAGAATTACAACAAAGTGATCCAGTGAATTCATGAAGCAAAAAAAAAAAATATCAAGAAAATTGTGAAAGATTCCTCCAAAGATGAGCAGAGAAGACAAAGGCTACAAAAACATCAAATAAAGGGCAGAGGTAACAAATTTAAATTACGATGGCACTTCATAAAAGTTTAGCATAGTTTAGTTGTGGATTATTCGAAAGGTTGTTTTAATTGTTTTATTGATCAAACACCAAACAAACCCTCTACAAACCTTGTATTAAAATCTTCCATTTCAAATTTTATATCCGATAGCATTTAAGCGGTGAAATGATCAAAGCGTTTGAATTTCCCACGACTCTTAACCAAGTTATTTAATGATGATGATTTTCCCTGCCGTCGTAAATCCTCCGCCGTCTCCTCAATCATTAATACAATCCTCCACCTCACTCCACTACTCTATGCCGTGACCATTTGCCATAACTTCATTCCGTAGCCGATACTCCATTCCGAAGACACATATATTATGATCATCAGGAACAGAGCTAAAGGATAACAGCATTGAGCATTGTAAACGCAGAACAGAGGAGGTAAATTTGAAAGTATAACAGTGTGAGGACTCAAAGCCACTTCACTGAGGACGAAGTTTGGAGCATTTTCAATGTCAACACAGAATTGTGGCCGTGTAGAGTTTAAATTCTGTTGTTACCAAAATATAGAGGTGTGGTAGTGATTGAGTTTGAATTCTGTTGTTACCCAAAGATAGAGGTGTAGTAGTGATTGAGTTGGAAGTCTGTTTTTACCCGAGACAGAGATGTTGTAGTGTTGAATTGGAAGCATACCATTTGCTATTAGAGACAGAGGTGTTTATCAGTGATTGAGTTTGAAGTCCTTCTGTTACCAAAGACAGAGGTATTGCACAAAAAGGAATCTGAAGCCATCTCTCATTGCCTATCAGAGACATATTAGCTCGAAAATTTAAATTGTTTTCATATCACTCCAAAAGTTCAACAGAAGCACATCAGTCCGAGGGTTCGAAGGCATTTTTCATTATCAAACAGAGGCATACCAGCCAGAGGTTTTGAAGCTGTTGCTATTATAAATCAAAGGTATGTCATTCCAAAATTGAAGCCATTTTCATTTAGAGTTTGAAGCCATTTTAATCCGGAAGTAAAAGTCATTGTTTTGTGGGTAGAGAAGAGTGTTAATTTGATATTGAAAAAAATCATGGGTTTCATCATAAGGACTGAGCCTGTGGGATCAAAATATTTAGAAGGTTACCCACAATGCAAGGAAATGTTACAACAAGTAGGATGGCTCCAATTCTTGGAAAAATTTAATGGCTTCCATAAGGAAGTCACCAAAACATTTGCCAGATCATTCCAAGGTACTAAAGTTGAAATAGGGGATGTCAAGTTTACTGTTACTGAAGTTTTTATAGCAGAGGCTACAGGATTATCCAGAACTGGGGAGAGATGGTTTAAAAATAGGGAATTCCACAATGACTCCTGGAAACAAATTTTAAAATCACCAAATATGGATGTTAGTGTGTTCAAGAAAGGAATTCCCAGTACAGCATTGAAAAGCAAATGGAGAAACATACTACTTCTTTTACAAAAAATTGTCACATGTGAGGGTAGATATGGGACATTTTATGTCTACCACATTAGACTAATGTTGCATTTTCTGGGAGAAGATTTGAATCTACCATATTTCTTGTATCAAATTCTGAAGAAAATGGCTTCCTGTGTTCAGAGAAGAGTTCAGTTTTTGGAGACAACCCTGTATCATCATGGGTTGGTCAAAATTTTAATTGAGCATCATCTATCTAAAACAAATGATACATGGGATGATTTCTTAATAAGAAATCATTTTGAAGAAGAAAAAGAACTATCACCTGAACCACAGCCCACAAAGAGAAGTAGGAAATGGAGGACTTTAAAAGGTAAAATTGACAAACCAGTTCAAGAAAGCAGTGAGGAAGTCATTTTGGAGAAGTTGACTAGAATAAAGAGGGAACTTAAGGAAGAGAAGATAATCAAGGAATCTACTACAGAGAAAGGAGAAGGGTCCTCTCAGCTTAGGAGAAGCCACAGATTAAAAGGAAAACTGAAGAAAACACCAATCAAACAAACAGGGGTAATCAATATTGAAGATGAAGAAACATCCATTGAAGAGGAAGATGATGAAGATTTTTATGAAGGCACCCCTGAGATTGATCCTGCTCAACAAGAAATCTATGATTATGTGGAAACTTTAGAGAGGACAGCTTCAGAAAGAGAAGAGAGAACCCCCAGTCCTCCACTGACTGAAATTGATATATTAAGGAGGGATAGGTATGAGTTGGAATTATTGAATAGACACATCAAAAATGAGAATGAAATTCTCAAAGATCAAATCAAGCTCAAGACTGACATGAAATCAACCTTATCCCTGCATATAGACAAAGTGGAGAGAACCAATGAGAAGATGAAGACAAGGAACAAAAAGTTGATCAGGGCACTCACAAACCTCAGGTTCAAACTTGTGATCAGGAAACCCAGAAGGCCTCTAACATTCAGACAAAGGAGAAGAATGGGATTAGATGTCCTTGCAGAAGCCTCAGAATTCATAGGATAATTTGCATGAGGACATGCAAAGAGACAGCAGTGGGGGTATGTTGAGCCTCAAATTTGTGCTTTCCTTCACCTCATTTTACCTCATTCTCCCTTGTCCATTTCTATTTTAAAACCCAATTGATCAATAAAAATAGTTAAAATTACTTCTAGAATGGTTTACATGACTAACTTGTTGAATTTTGTGATTGTTGCCATTGTTAAGCATTTTGACCGGAACTAGCTGCAGAATGCAGGCATTCCGTAGCTAACCGGCGATTCTGCAGCTACCTTTATGTTTGAGTATGTTCCAGGTGGCCTCTTGAGGAAAAAAGCATATGGGCATGATCCACGTTGTGCCTACATGGTGTGTTGCTCATCATGGAAGAGGAAATGAATTCTGGGTACAGTTATGCACGTGGGAACACATTTGTGAAGGAAGACTCCTACTAGGACTGTCTCAGTCCAGGTGTCTTTTCTCCTTCACGCAGCCACCTCAAAGACTCCTAAGATGATTTGGATAAGGAAAGACATCATTCCTAAATTATTGTAATTATTGTTATTTGCATTTACTTTATAAACTCTTGAGTAGGCCGAGAGCTTGGTTAGTTAGAAATTTTGTGTTAGATTTGCTGCTAGATTTTGTGTAAACTCTGTGTTACGTCTTTGAAGACACAGAGCATTATGTTCAAACTATTGCATCGTTAATGGAGCAGACAAAATTATCTTGAAGGCGTGATTTAATTTGGAGTTGAATGCCGTCAAGTGGTAGAGGGCCCCTTCCCCTTGCACGGATTTCTTTTGCGTAAACTAGATAAGTTTTTCCTAGCTGTCTTTACGTTCTGCATTTGAATTGGTAGTTGTTTTGTTTTATCTACTGTGGTCGTATTCATTCTAGTTCTTCCATAAGAAGACACTCTTCCAACAGACTAAAATGATGAATGTTTAATGACTATGGTATTGTAGGATAGGAGTTAAATTTGTATTTGTTTTTAACTAGCTACTGTAGTCATATTCGTTCCAGTTCTTCCACAAGAAGACACTTTTCCAATAAATTAAAATGATGAATGTTTAATGACTATGGTACTGTAGGATAGGAGTTGAATTTGTATTTGTTTTAACTAGATACTGTAGTTATATTCATTCCAGTTCTTCCACAAGAAGACATTCTTCCAACATATTATAATGATGAATGATGAATAGCTATAGTGATGTAGGAATTAGTTGTAGTTTTTGCTCTTCACTATCACAGTTGCACTTGTTCTAATCACTCTTCCACAAGAAGAAATTCTTCCAAGACATCCTTAAGAAGTTCAAGATATGACCGTGATGTGATAATTTAGTTTTTCATTTGCTTTCAGTTCATTTGCTTTCAATTGCATACAATTAAACAGTCAGAACTGTTCTACCTCTTCCACAAGAAGGAACTCTTCCAAAATATCACTAATGATGAACAAACAGATTGTGTAACTTCATAGAATAATGCATGTTAGTTAGAATGCTCCGGAGTTTCATTTTGCATTTAATTCATGTCCAGCTACTTCGTTTCAAGTTTGATGATGACTTATAGTTTAACATTGTTTTAGTTTAGAAGCATCTTAAGCTCATGTTTAAATTAGTTCATTGCACTTGCATCTCATAGTCACACTGTCACCCTTTGCACAGTAGATCACTTTAGTTGATAGGATTCACAAGACAACCTTCATTATTTACAAATATCTTTTTGTTCTGAAAACCACCAGTGATCCATAACCATAGGAACAGAAGATAACACCATTACAAGGTCTGAAATATCTCTGCAAATTCCTCATCATAAACAGGGCTCTTCCTCAAAAGAACTACCTTGAAAAGAAACCAATAACTCTTTGAGTATAGGCTCTGTGACATTCAATTGAAATTGCAGAATAGAACTAGGAATTAGTCAAGGAATAGATGAGCTTAGAATAGAATGTTGCATCATGATTAGTGTCTAACTGTCTAGTTAGAAAACTTGCATATTTAGTGATTATTTCTCAAGTCTAGTTTGTGTCATTTGTCTAAGAAGTTATCATCAAGCTCTTGTTTCTATTCAGTCATATTTCAGATGTTGCTTCAGTGTTTTTGATTACATTTGCCATTCCATACATTAGGCTCAACTGTGGTTTTGACCACCAATTTCTTTTCATTAGTTTTCTAGGCATTTTCATTGTAAACACAAAACTTCAAAAGATCAAAAACATCATAAATCAACATAAAAGACCAAAACATCACAAAACACTACACACAACGCACTAGGAAACAAGCACCTAGGTACATATGGTACACTTCACTTCAGCAGTTTACAAATCCTGGTTGACAATTAAATGAACTCAGTTTAGGAGACTAGATTGAGACACAACACATACCTTTCCAATTTTCTGTGCCCTTTTAATTTGTCTGAGTGAACCTACTCTCAACCCATTGACTAGTCTCTTCACAAGCAAGATCTCCAAATGCGCTTTCAACATTTATGTCTATGCGAATTCAAATTTGCAATTTTCACATTGCAACTCAGCTCTACTGCTCCATGACCTTTAATTATCGCAGATCATGATTGTGCTTGCAATAATTGAGATCTCCATCGATCTCCATCTGTCCTTGACACATAACTTCCCTTCTAAGTACAAGCTTGGATTCATTGCCTGTCACCTTAACTCCAGATTAATTCTTCACATATGATGGAACTTATTCGTTCCTCACCTCTTGGTGTGCAACCCTGATCTCCATATAGAAACAATGGTCTTTATTGCAAATACTATGAGTTACAATTAAATTTGTAATCTTCATTACTTAACCACGCAATACCATTCCATTTCAAATGTTGATAAAAACCATTAAAGAAACCGTTACTATCTACAACAACGTGGACGCAAAAAAGTGGTTGTGTTAAGTACGCATTACCAAATATGGAACATTTCATAACGAAGCAAACACTGTGTTTTTTTGAAGCTGCTGCCAATACAAATCATCACACAGAGATTAAAGTAATTTCACCCAAGTAATACGATTTCAAACTGGCTGTATTCATATTGGAATAGTGTTTGTATATATCTATATATCTATATATATATATATATATATATATATATATATCTTTCTAACACAAACCGAATGCTTTACACAATAAATCCACAGGGATTATGTTTAACGTTCACGCAACCTCGTAGGAAATTAAATCAGTATATACCAAAACGCCATCTTCAGATCATGCTACTGCCCAATGATTCCACTGCGACTGCATTAAACTGTTACTGCTATATCAGATTCAGTTTGTGCTGGCTGCACAACACATCTCCACGGTCTTCAATCCTCCATTGCTTGCGTCCACAGTCAAGTTCTTATACCTGGTTGCACTCCACTACCCAACATTAAAACTGCAATTTCAAAACCAAGACCCAATTCCACAACTCTGATTTTTTTTTTAAATAATACAAACTGCAACTTATATGGACCGAAATCGATAATTCTGACTCATAATTTATATTATTAACTTAATACTTCATTCAACAGAACTACACTCTGATAAAAATAGTTGCACGCTATCTAATAAAAAAATTACTATATCGGAAGCAGTTTATATGGGAATGGAAGCCATCTTGCAAGCTTGTGATACTTCTAACACAAATGGGAATTTGTTATCATTTTTATACAGTACTGATTCTAGGTGTAAGGTAATTGATTCCCATTTTTCCATGTGGTTTCTATGATGTCTCCAACCAATATTTTTGTGCAACATTCCAGGCCCTTCACTGACCACATACACTCAGAGATTGCCCAATCTGACATCAACTTCGCCATCAGTGTTTGCTCTAGTTTCACAGATGTTCCTGCAACTAACACACTCATATAAATCATATATATAATTTCAGAGATTAAATTCACTCACTCATCTCTCGTCTATGGCTATACGGATTAATGTGATCTTTGGGCTCTGATACCAAATGATGCAGGGATTCTGCTATAAAATAGATGCTTGCGCATAATAAAAGAGTGTGTTCATCTTACAATAAATCCTTAATTTAATCTTCAATAAATTCTAATTAGACTCAATTTAAAACACATATGAAGAGAGATCCAAATAGTAACAAAATAATTGCATAAAATGCAACCAGAAATTTACAATGTAAACCCTTCCTTGGTCGAATATTACAATTATTAGCCTCTTGGCTCTCGGCCTTCACATGAACTCCCACACTAATTCTCTCTATCTCTCTCTGTATTCCTCACTCTCACAAGCTTCATATTTATACACAATTATGAATTAACTCCAATCCATTATTTTCTCCACACAAATCTCAACCAAAATCTAAAATAGATTTATCCCTTATTTGTCTCAACTGAGTTCTATTGAAGGAATTCATGATCCCTAAATTATCTACCTAACTCAACTCCACTCATATCCTCCATTTATTAAAATAATATTTACAATAATCCTCACACTCACATTTTCTCTCTTAATTTATTAAAAATGAGCATAATAATTTATAAAATAATTAAAAAAACATCACCCCCTATTTACACATTATTTTATTAAAAGTCAAACAGGATGCTCCTGCATCAAATTTTTTTAAAAATGTTAGGAAAAATTATTTTTTATTACATCCATGTCAGAATAAAATGTTAGAATAGATTTTCTCTAAAGAAAGAAGCCAAAAGAAAAAATGTTAGGAAAGCAAGAAAATAAAACATATGAAAGCTTTAGTGTTTTAAAGAAATAAAATCATGTCCGCCTATTTAAATGTGCCAAGTTACTAAAGGATTGGAAATTTTTTTATGATTCTTAAATTCTTTTAGAAGAGGTTTTAGTTTCATTTATTAAATTTAAATAAATTAGCGCTTATATATTTTTATCCTAAGTAACTACGCGAAAAAAGGGTCAAATAACTTGGATAATGCACTAGCAATTTTGAATGGTAGATCCTGAACTTGCTCCAGATCTACGATGGAGTGTCACTTTGCGACCCCCCCCCCCCCCAAACCACTTCTCATTGACGCTAGGGGGGGGGTTGCTAAGTGTGGCATTAATGGCTGTTGTGTTTTGCGATGTGGCGACACCACAAAGTTTCACACCCCCTCCACCAAAAACCATAAATCGAGAGGTACCCCCTTGAAATCCACCAGTGGTTTCACCTTTGATGACCATTTCCTTCCTGCACCCGATGACCATTTCCTTCCCATGCCCGATGACCGTTTCCTCCCGTGCCCTCAGCCAAAGGACATTACTTCCAGCACCATAATCGTTGATCCATCGTCCAATCTCATTCCTCCACGTCACTTGATAGTTATCCTCCAATGCTCCACTCATAGTCGTTTTGATTGCCTCGTTGGCCACTAAGCCCACTCCTAAATCATTAATTGCACCCTTATGAATTAACCCCATCTAAGCCATTAAATGCCTACAGTCATATCCAAACTGTTAAACCTAGATCGAAATCTATAAAACCACATGTAGATTCTCTTTCATCACTTTACTTTCTCATCCAAATTGTTATTTTCCCCGCATTTTATTCCAAAGCAATTTGTCATCTCTGCACTCTGAAACCACTATCCTCATTTCCATAATCCCTGCCACCTTATCTGTAACCCAATATTCAAAACCCTTTCCTCAGACTATACCCTGTCAAACATGACTCCCAAAGCCAAGAAAAAAAGAAAATGAACCCCAAGCATAAAGCGAAGAAACAGGTGATAGAAGAAGTATAGGTTGTTAATCTTGTTGCAGAGATCGCCAATATAGTTGTAGAATAAATCCCTCTTGAAACACCACATCTTAACCTCGACCTCATTCCCCTCGCTGATGCCTTTTTAAAAGTCACTGACTCTCATTGTGAATTCAATTTCTATGAGCTACATCTGTGTTTAAAAGAGAAGCACATAGATAACTAGGACCCTATTAGGTTATGGGAATCCATGTTGACTTTGTTTACCTTTCCACAGACCGTCCATTTTCTTGATCTAATTTCTTGGTGTTAGAAACAATATGATCCTATAACTAGATCAGTGGTGGCTCAAAATGGAAACATTCTGATCACCATATCCCCTGAAACCATAAACCATATGCTACTCATTCCTTCATCTGATTCCCTGTCCCATTTCTCACCTACTTCTCTCATGGGCCTTTACCACAAACTATCTTTCCCTCAGAGAGCTCAGATATTTGAGATTTTCTTGCCTGAGGATGCAGAGTTGCCCAAGAAATATCCACGATATTCATCCTCAATATTTCCTGAGGCCTCCAAACACTGCATCTCTCTCCTCTCATACCTACATGGATACCCAAATGACCAAATTGTTGATGAATCCATCATGGGGTTATTATCTATTTTTAACAAAGACAAATCACCATTTTTCATGTATAATTAAGCCAATTCTTGGCTGAAAATATACATGAAAAATTCAAGAACGTTAACACACAAGGTTTGTTCAATTATAATTCTGTAATTGTTGACATGCTTTTGTTTCAACAAGAAGAGAAGTTGCCTATCCACTTCAACAAGAAAGATGGAAAGGGAGTTAATCAATTAGTGATTCACTGGACAGAGTTGGCTAGAGCTTCATCAAGAACCACTTATTTTGTAGAGTTCATAGACTCATTCATACATCTAGTAAGGCAGCTCCTTACAAGTCAATCAGAGCCCAGAATTGTAGAAGAAATTAAAAGGATCCTACACCTCAATGAGCAAGCTAAAATTGGTGATTGTTACCTATATAAAAATTACACAAAAATCAGGGTACATGGTTGTGAACTCACAACATATAAGCTTCCAAGATATAACCCTATGAGAGTTTTCTCCTTAGAGTAAATTAGACAAATTTTAAACATGGATGAGTTACATTTTCTCTTAGGAAAAAAAAAATTCAATTTAAACTCAAAGCCAACATTGGATCCTTCATCTACAATACCATAGTAGCTAGTGTTGAAGCAAATACAATGTTAAAGAATATGGTTTTTCAACCGAGTTTTTCTTGTTCCTATGACCCCCATGGCATTATTTATGCTTAGAGAGTTGAACTCAAAACAACTTCCTACACTCATACCTCTAGAGCATAAATAGAGAAATATATGAATCAATATGAACGGGTTGAAGAAAATCTCTAGGAGGCATATGAACAGGTCATTTAAAATTCTAATGTACAGACCCTTGTTCATGATAGTAAATATCCAAATATAGCCAGAGAAGAGCCTCCACATGCCAAATAAATACTCAAGGAATTCATCTTGCAGCACAAAAATCCAAAGCTTGCTTCCACCTTACTTTCAAAAGGAGAACAACCATAGATTATATATTTGGGAGAAAATGAAGTTTCTACATCCAACAGTGCTCCTAAAAATCCTCCATGATCATCACCCATAAGAGAACCACTAGAGATGATCCAGCATTCAGATGCCAGCTCTTCTTTAGAACAAAACATTTTCTCTAGATTATTAGACATCAAGCACAAGAATGAAGCATTGAAATCTGATGTTTATAGTCAACTATGGAAGCAAACATCTACATCACAACATAGGCTTATCACTACATTTGACAGTGATAAAGGAAGGATTCAAATGACCTTTATACATGAAACAATGCCATTTCCAAAGACTCATGCTGAGTACAAGAAGATTGTCTTCTCTTTTGATGAAAATCAGATTCATCCAATTGATCATATGGACATGCATAGGAAGTATCGAGAGATGTTATTTTCAAGAATGATAACAATAGCCATGTGTCTCTCCAAACTGGAAGTTGCATTATAAAATGTTAAGCTGAAGATTGAAAAATTATCTTCATTGGCCAAAGACAACAGGTTGAATTCATTGGAAGACCTTGTCATGAAGGTTGCGTATGATCCAAAATATACAAGGCAGTTGAGGAAATAATTAAAAATAAAAATGTAGACATCTCTGCTCTACGCAAACAACTCAAACTTCCCTCAACTGAAGATCCATAGACAAAGTGTTGTGAAAAATACTGAGAGGGGGGGGTGAATCAATATTTACTGCATAATCAAATCTTTTAATTTTTCATTCCTTAAAACCCATACGCTACTTTCCTTCAGTAAACTAGCGTATATACGCGGATCCCTTTTATGAAACTAGCGTATACACAGAGATCTAGATCTGTCATTAAATCTTCACTTATATTATTCCATCATTCATTCATCAGATGTTCAATAAACAGTAAACATGTGCAGTAAGAACAGAATAAACCATCACACAAAGCATCACACATGAACACCAGGATTTTTAGGTGAAAACCCAAATCGGGAGAAAACCACCGCTGCAGTTGCTCAGCCTTCAATATTTTATTATAGAGAAAACATCTTACAACATATGTGCTGGCGCAGACTTGACCAGCACGCAGGCACCCACCTGCGCTCGTTTACCAGCCTCTCCCGGAAGGGAGCTACGACCCCCTGACTCGTTTACCAGCCTCTCCTGGAAGGGAGCTACGACCCCCCGATCTCGTTTACCAGCCTCACCTGGAAGGGAGCTACAACCCCCTGACTGAAGGCTACAACCCTCAGCACCACCTTGGACCACGTTTCATCAATTTTCACACCGGATCCAACAACTTCAATAGAACACCACTTGCAGGCCACATTTCATCATATTTTCAAACTGGACCCTTTCCATACTTTTAAGCACAAACATACATCACCAACAGATACTTATCAACACAGATCAGATAGCAGAAACACAGCAGAACAGATCAGATATTTCATACCCTTTGCTTCAGCAAACCCTAGTTTGCATACGCACTTTCCTTTATCGTATGTCGCAGATACGCGTCATTCACACAACCAACAACATACCTCACAAGTTGTATATTTCAAGATACGTCGCTTTTTACTGCTTTCCGTATATACGTCGCTTCGTGGCGAAGTAGCGTATAGATCTTCAATCATTACAGAGCAGCATACTTCATCAGATCAGATATTCAGTTCAGATCTACCCTTTTGCTTCAGACAGATGTTCGCCTAGATGCTCGCCTCATCACAGATCTAAGCCTTCCATAATCAGATCTAGCTAATACAAGAGCAATTCAGATCTAGATCCCCTTCTTCATCATTGGTGCATCATACATTCAGATTTATCATTCAAGTGTAACCCTTTCCATTCAGATATACTTCAGAGAGAAGTATTCATTCAAGCTCAGACATCTTGCACCCACACATCTGATTTGCACAATGAAATTCTTCTCCTTATATATGTTTATCCTTTTTCAATACCACGAGCCCCTTTTTTCAATACCATGGGCCAAAACAATACCATGAGCCCAAAACTACCTGGACGGGGTCAATTAGGCGGATCATTACCCAATACAATGGGTCAATACCATGGTGGTTACCCTTGGTTTTGCACTTTTTGAGCGCTTTTGCCCATACGCGACTTGGCACGTTATTTTCCGCGTGCATACGCGACTTCCCCTAGGAAAATCCGCGTATACAAAGAGACATACTCTTTTCATCATGTTTTGAGCACATTCTGAATTCCTTTCTTCATTGCCTTCTGTACACACTGCAGAAACATCATATTTTCTTCATCAGGAGCATATTCTTTCAAGCACAACTTCATCAAGTAAGTTGTCATAATCTTCATCAAGTGGGTTGCCTTTCAAGGACAACACTTAGCATCATATTGTCAACAAACATCATATCACATCAGATTTACATCATTTACTAAGTCCATCAAGTCAAGCATAACTTCATCAGGTGGATTTCCATCAAGGACAACACATGTCAACAGTCGCATGTCTTTATCTTCATTTAGTGGGTTGCCATCAAGGACAACACTCTGCATCATATTTCCAACAATCTCCCCCTTTGGACTTGATGGCAACCACGATGGTGTTTGGTTACCACAGCAGATAGATACCATGTCACTTTCCCAAAAATGTCACTCTCCCAAATATTTGACATCATTATCTTCTCTTCATTCAAACACCATGTCACTCTCCCCCTTTGACATCAAGGGCAAAGGGTGGATCAACACTCTCCTCCTTATGTGGAAGAAACATTCTGCAGATCTGATATGTGCTGAAGTGGCCAAGCTCCCCCTGAGTTCATGCTGAATCTTCAAACATATATATATTTTTTTTTAATAAAGTACATGACTCTTCCTATCACCAAAGACTCATACTTACATCAATTATCCATCCAAGTGGATTTACATATGAGACTCAACTACCCAACCAAGTGGGTTTACAAAATTGACAAGTCCTTACATGACTGAATATTACAGAATTTACATCAAGGATCTCAACATAACCTTTTCATCAAAGATACAAATATGACTTTTCATGACCAATACAAAGAAGACCTCAAGAGAGATCATATAACAGAACCATCATAATGCCAAAAATGCATTATACTCAGCAACGCTAATGCTCCCCCTGAATCTGTGCAACCAAGCAACCTTTCAAAATGACTAAGGCTCCCCCTTAGTTTGTGCATCCTGAAAACTTCCACCAACAAATCATCAAGGCATCTTCATAAAAACATTAGAAACAGAATTATGAGAACTGGAACACCACCAGAGATACCAAACAGTAAAACAGCACTGCAGCTGTGCTGAAGAGAGCTGAACCAAGCAAAAATTGTCAGCAATCATGCATACGCGGTTTTCTGTGCATTAACTCGTGTACATACGCGACTGTGTTTAACGAAACCCGCGTATCCCAATCCCTCTTCTAAAATTTATGCAGATCTGATTCTCTATGAGGAAAAGACAATGTTCAGCTTCTTTCTGAGATATTTGACTGCTTCCCTGAACTACAGATATAACAGAATAGTGTAGTTGTGTCTTCAAGCGTCATCCAATGGTTGTAGCATAAGCCCATTAGTAACCAAGCCTTCAGATCCTTTGCAGCATCAATACATTCTTTCCAAAAGAGATTATCATACCAGAACAACATCTTCAGATATGTGTCAAGAAATCATCCATGTGGTCCAAAATCACCATGATCTTCAAGATGTAACATGAAGTAACATATGTAAGCAAAAGATCTCAACCATAGCAACCAAACTCTATATGATATGAAACAAACGATATCCAACTCATCCACACAAAGCTACCAGGGCTCAAAATCTCATCATAATAATCCATGTACCAAATCATCATCTTTTTGAGCATGAGTATCACCAAGACCAAAGAATAAGCAGTCATATTTCCAATAATGCAACCATTAGAATTCAACCTGCTACTCCCCTTAAACCAGTGCTTCTTCCTTAACTTGTGCAATCTGAGACACCTTCAACAGCAAGTCATCAACAACAATCTCTGCATGATCTGTCCTCATCTCTGAACTATAAGACTTTCATCTCAATAACGAATGCTCTTCATCAAAAAGCTACCAGGATTCATCCATAATCTTCAACAAAAGAACCCATGTATCATTTCATTATCATGAGTATAACCAGAATAGTGCAATCATTAGCAGTCAGACTGATGCTCCCCCTGGACCTTTGCTTCAGATCTTCAGCTATCAGATAAATTTTCTTATCATCAATGCATACGCGACTGCGTCTTCTGGAACTCGCGTGTATACGCGACTTTAGTTAATGGAACCTGCGTATGGAAAGTGAAGCATAGAAAATTTCCATCTCCCTTCATTTCCTCCTGAGCTAGTACCTCCTGTACCTGTCCTTTCCACATCAGATGTGCTGTCAGAAGTAAACATAACCAGTATAATCAAATCAACCATGAGAGTCATCATGCATTGCTCCCCCTGTGACGATACATTACTAAATCTCATAATGTATCCCACATCATTCCTGCAGTCAATCAGAGAAGTAAGCTTCAGAAGCGGATGACTGCAGTAGGGTCAGAATTCCCTACGTTTCTGATCGGTCCTTCATCTTGAATTGAGTGTTTTCTTCAATAAAATCATTTTCTTCTAGAGCATCCACAAAAACATCCTTTTCTTCTCTAGATTGTTTCTTATTCCATCCCTCCATCTTCTTCCAGATTTGTTTTCTATTTGTGTGCTGAAATTTCTCATATCTGTTCGACCTGCATTCCTTTCTTATATGTCCATACTTGTTACAAGAATAACATCTCATGTGTCCAGAAAAATAAGCATAAGAATCATAATGAGTATTTCTGTTCTTCCTCCTTTTACAATCAGCTGCTTTGTGTCCATACTTGTTACATGAAAAACAATATCCTTTGAAGAAACGAGAGTACCTTTCTATGTAGAAACTTTTTGTTTGAGGCTGAAATGATCTGCTCCTGCAATTTGCTGCAACATGTCCATATTTATGACATTTAAAACATTCAACGTTCTTGAATGAATTCCTTTGAGAATTCATGATTGTTGGTTGAGCTTTTGTCTCTTTCAACACTTCAGGTTTTGCATTGACATCCTCTAAATTTTTGGCACTTCCTTGTGAGCTAGATTCTCCTTTAACAGTTTCATGGAAACCAAGACCATGTTTGATAGCAGGAGACCTTTGATTACTCAGAATATTGTCCAAAATGTTATTACTATCATGAAACCTCAAAAGTTTAACCTTTTCTTCTAATTTACCTTTGAGAATATTTACCTCAACCTCCAAGGCTTGACATTGCTTTGTCATGCTTTCTTCTTTTCTTCTTCCATCTTCAACTTGATTCTTCAGATTTAGAATCTCTTCTTTCAACCAATCTTCATTTCCTTCACAAGTTTGTTGCAGCTCTTCATTCTTCTTGTTTGATTTTTCCAGATCTTCTTTGAGAGAGATGATTTCTGCTTCAAGGCCTTCCTTTTCAAATGATTGTAGAGGTTCCTTATTTTTCTTACTTGATGCTTCTAAATCTTCCTGAAGACAAATGATTGCAGCTTCAAGTCCTTCATTCTTCTTGCTTGATTTTTCCAGATCTGCTTCTAGATCTTTAATTCGATTGGATGCATAAGTATGAAACCTTTGATACTTGTCCACCTGTTCATTTAGCATTTCTATTTGATCTTTCATTTGTGAGATCATCTCTTTATAGATAGTTTCTTGCTTGTTGTATGAACTTTGTAGTTCTTCTTCTTTAATCTTGAGAGCTTCTTCTAGATCCACAACTTTACTTCCACTATATTTACTATTGTTTGCACAAAGAAGAGTATTACAAGTGGCCTTCTCCTTTTTCTTCTTTGCCATGAGTGCTTGTAGATCTTCGTCAGAATCTGTTTCATCTTCTTCAATTTTTGCTATACATGATTTCTGAGGTATCTCCTTTGCTCGAGTAACCTTCTTCTTTTGCTTCTTAGCCATGAGCACTTTTAGATCTTGGTCAGAATCTTCTTCATCTTCACTGGACACTTCATCATCATCTTCTTTTGCATAATAACTCTTTCTATTTTCAAATTGTTTCCCTTTACCATGCTTTTCTCTATAAGGACATTTAGCAGCATAATGACCAACTTTTCCACACTCAAAACATTTGAAGGGAAGCTTACCTTTGAATCTTCCAGTGCCTAGTTGGAGCTTTCTCACGAAATTTGCTTCTTCTTCATCGGATATATAGCTGGATTCTTTGACAACTTCCTTTTCTTTTCCTCTTGTAGATGCCTTAAAATCAGCTTCTCTCATTTGAGAAGGACCTCCTTGTCTCATTTCAAAAGCAGTCAGAGTACCATGTAATTGAACAATAGTAAGCATTTGCAGATCTTGCCTTTCTTCAATAGCAGAAACTTTAGAGTCAAATTTTGAAGTCAAAGATCTCAAGACCTTTTCCACCAGAGTAGTATCAGTTATGGTTTCACCCAAATTTCTCATCCGATTTACAATATCATCTAGACGAAGAAAGAAACTGGCAACACTTTCATCGCTATGCATCTTCAAATTTTCATATTCAATTCTAAGAGTTTGGAGTTTTGCACTTTTTACCTTTGTGTCTCCTTCATAGCTTAGAATGATTTTGTCCCATATTTCTTTTGCTGAATGTAGCTGCATCACTTTAGCAAATTCTGATTCGGACATGCTTCCCAATAAGACATTCACTGCTTTGGCATTGATTTCATACTTCTTTCTTTCAGCTGCATCAGTAGGAATACTTGCCGGGTATTGATAACCTTCTTCCACGATTGCCCATACATCTGCACCAAGACTTTGCAGATATGCTTTTGTTCGTACCTTCCAGAATATCAGATTGCTCCCATTGAATAGAGGTGGCTTTATAGACATTACTCCTTCTTGACTTCCCATTGCGACGGATCTCCTTCAAGCGATCAAGCTTCTGCAGAAGGACCACCCTCTGATACCAAGGAAAAATACTGAGAGGGGGGGGTGAATCAGTATTTACTGCATAATCAAATATTTTTACTTTTTCATTCCTTAAAACCCATACGCTACTTTCCTTCAGTAAACTAGCGTATATACGCGGATCCCCTTTATGAAACTAGCGTATACACAGAGATCTAGATATGTCATTAAATCTTCACTTCTATTACTCCATCATTCATTCATCAGATGTTTAATAAACAATAAACATGTGCAGTAAGAACAGAATAAACCATCACACAAAGCATCACACATGAACACCAGGATTTTTAGGTGGAAACCCAAATCGGGAGAAAACCACCGCTGCAGTTGCTCAGCCTTCAATATTTTATTATAGAGAAAAACATCTTACAACATATGTGCTGGCGCAGACGGACTGAAGACGTTGTGCACCCACTGCTACTTGTTTGCTCTCGCCCTCCTCCCGGAAGGGAGCTACGACCCCCGACTCGTTTTTACGCTCCCTTCGGAAGGGAGCTACGACCCCCGTTTCTCGTTACCAACAGCCTCACCCTGAAGGGAGCTACACCCCGACCGAAGGCTACAACCTTCAGCACCACCTTGGACCACGCTTTTCACAATTTTCACACCGGGATCCACTCAACTCAATAACACCACTTCGCAGGCCACACTTCATCATATTTTCATACCGGGAGCCTTTCCATACTTTTAAGCACAAACATTCATCACCAACAGATACATATCAACACAAACATCGAGCAGCGTAAAAAACACAAAGCAGTAATTCGCATCGATATTTCATACCCTCGTCTCAAGAAGCCCTAGTTTGCATATGCACTTTTCCCTTTAATGAAAATGCGTATATACGCGTCGTCCACACAAAACCAAATAAGGTATACCTCTTTGCCAGAGCATTTCCTTTGCGCATACGCGTTTATTTCGTCGGGCCGCGTATACGCGCTTCCTCTACGGCGAAGTAGCATATAGATCTTTAATCATTACAGAGCAGCATACTTCATCAGATCAGATATTCAGTTCAGATCTACCCTTTTGCTTCAGACAGATGTTCGCCTAGATGCTCGCCTCATCACAGATCTAAGCCTTCCATAATCAGATCTAGCAAATACAAGAGCAATTTAGATCTATATCCCCTTCTTCATCATTGGTGCATCATACATTCAGATTTATCATTCAAGTGTAACCCTTTCCATTCAGATATACTTCAGAGAGAAGTATTCATTCAAGCTCAGACATCTTGCACCCACACATATGATTTGCACAATGAATTTCTTCTCCTTATATAGGTTTACCCTTTTCAATACCATGAGCCCCCCTTTTTCAATACCATGGACCAAAACAATACCATAAGCCCAAAACTACCTGGACGGGGTCAATTAGGCGGATCATTACCCAATACAATGGGTCAGTACCATGGTGGTTACCCTTAGTTTTGCACTTTTTGAGCGCTTTAGCCCATACGCGACTTGGCACGTTCTTTTCCGCGTGCATACGCGACTTCCCCTAGGCCAATCCGCGTATACCTAGAGACATACTCTTTTTCATCATAGAATTAGCACATGTTGAACTCCTTTCTTCATTGCCTTCTGTTCACACTGTAGATACATCATATTTTCTTCATCAGGAACATATTCTTTCAAGCACAACTTCATCAAGTAAGTTGTCATCATCTTCATCAAGTGGGTTGCCTTTCAAGGACAACACTTAGCATCATATTGTCAACAAAAATCATATCACATCAGATTTACATCATTTACTAAGTCCATCAAGTCAAGCATAACTTCATCAGGTGGATTTCCATCAAGGACAACACATGTCAACAGTCGCATGTCTTTATCTTCATTTAGTGGGTTGCCATCAAGGACAACATCCTGCATCATATTTCCAACACAAAGGAGATTGTAGAGAATGAATATAACAAAGAGGAGATTCTAAAATTGATTATTAATAAAAATATCCAAATTAGAAAGATGGAATAACAAACTGAATAATTACTGAAAGAGAAATTGGCACTCTAGGTGACTACTCATCCTAATTTAGCAGCTCAAACATCTTCTGCAGGTACAAAACTTTCAAAAACTTTCAAAAAAACTGAGCCAGCAAAACTAGCACAAGGTTTGGCTATTTAGAAGTAGGCACATGAGAAATTACAACAGAGGTTTCAAATTATTGAGTCACAGAATATTAAAAACGATAATTTATACATGGATGAAATGCAAAAGACTCATCAATTAGTACTTAAGATAAAATAACTAGAGAGTGAACCTATAATGGAAACAACTCTAGTTGAAGCTAAGAAGAACATCTGGGAAGACATCAGGAAGTCTATGACAGAGGTATGGCCATCCATATAGATTATCTTTGAACATCATGAGCTCATCACCAAATGCAGAGCAACCATTGAAGAGAGAAAAGAGCATCTCAAAAAGGAGCCAAGTGAAGCCATTACATGATCAAGGTTTTCAACTCAAAGAACAAAGAGGAGTTGGAAGAAATCAATATCTTGGATAGAACTGCAACAATTTTGGAGATAAGTAAAGTTTTACAGAAAAGAAATTTAATCAACCAATTTCAAACCAAATGTGAAGCTTTGAATACTAATGTTCAAATATTTCATACTAATATTAATGTTTTAAATCATAAAGGGTTGCCAAGATTGGTAGGATTAGATGATAAGTTGATTAAATTAGAATATTATTGTAAAACATTATACACAATTGCAATAGATAGGTAAAAGTTTGCAGGTATCAAAGGACAAGTTACAGGGAAATCATTTCTTGAATCTCTACAAATTGATTTGATTATTCAACATCAAATCAAACATTTATTCATTTAAAGATCAAATTTGGACAGATATACAGAAGTAGATGAAATTTTCATAAAGATGATGAGTGTAGAAATCCAAAGTCAAGAGAAATGGGATAAATTTTTTGAGACCATCGAGTAAAAGACTGATTTTTATAGCTTTCCAGCACATCATATTTTCAAGGGTCCAGTCAGCAACAACTTCCATCAAAAGGGGCCAAGTCATCAACAACTTCCAAGACAACAGAGACACTTCGTCTATCTATTTTCTTCTTCTATTATTCTTTATTCCATTATTGTAAAATTTAATATTTTCTAAGTTCTATAAAATAGTATAAATAACTCTCATTTCGAGTTATCAAGGGTTGTACCCTTGGGTGAGAAAATGTTTGTAAGCAGAAATTGTACAAGTCTTTTTGATCATCAATAATACAAGAAGGATTATGAATTTGTCTCATACAACTCTGTTCTCTCTGTGAGTTTTTCCATCTTTCATACATTTTGTCTCTTCATATGTTTAATTGTTATCTAGATGACTAGGTGAGATTAACTGTGTTTCAGTAGTCTTATAATTACTACTGAAGTTATTATCAATATAAATAATGATTTACTTAACAATTTCTTGATGTAAGTCCCTTTCATTTATAAATTTTCAGCATCCTGATAATGTTAAATGTATTTTGTTGAACTTTTAGACATTTTTTAAAGGTTTTCAAGCTTACGATTTATTGAATAATTCAATCTGAATATTTGATAATCATATCTTCTTACATAAGTCAACTTAACCAATTTACTAAATCTTAATCACTATTTTAAATAAACAAGCAGCCCTTACTTATAATTACTAATATTATTTGGAATATTTAATCAATAATTGTTTGCTAAAAGTTATCTTATACATTGGCCCTCCAAAATTACAAAACACAAAAAAAAATTATAGTTTATTTGGCATGATTATTGACCATAGTTATCTCAAAGGACAACACATTCATAATTTGTACATTGGGCCTCCAAATATTCCTCTAACTTCTTTGCAAACTCCTCCTCTTATTCTTCTTATTTTCTTCTTTGACCTGTAGCCTTCATTTCTCTTCTTCTTCCTTTTTTTCTAAGAGATTCTTCTTATTGTCTCTTCAGAGATTCATCCTCTCTCCTTTTCTTTTGTTCCTACTTTCGCTTTTGAATATCCTCTTGTTTCTTCTTACCAAGCTCTTCTTTCCACTTACTTTATTCCTCTTGCCTCCTTTTCCTAGCATCTTGAAGTTTTTTCCTTCTCCTTTCCTCCTCAATTGCACCTTTAGTGTTTGTATCAACTTTGAACTTCTTATTTTTCTCCTCCTTAGCATATTTTTCTTGTTTCATTTTCAACTTAGAATTCTTTTGAGCATCCATTCCTTGTTGGGTCCCTTCTTGATGTGTATCTGGCACATGTATTGTGTGATAAGGGTGTGCTTCTTAACTTCATCCAACTACTCTAAAGGTATTATAGCGGTTCTTGGTATTCTCTTCATCCTTCCAGGAGACATAATTATATGGTTAGGTATACCTCGGCTTTGCATAATTTTTCTTGCATAAAATTATAGGGTCATTGTTGGACCCCACAATTGCTTCTTCTTTACACTCTTTTTCACTCCATATCCTTCTTCCCAATCCTCATAATGTGACATTGGGCATCAAAATTACAAGAATTATGATATGGCAGTTATACAATTGTATTTTATTTCATAAAATGATAATTTTCTTTATTATTTAGTTTAATATTTACTTCAGCGACCAAATTGCAGTGATCCTGCAACTAACACATGATTTTGCATTTAAGTTCATGGTTTGATAGGTTCCAAGTTTTAATCTAGAGAAAGAAACACATGTGTAGGTGTAAATTGATGAGCAAAATGATTTCCTCCTACTCTCATGAGCCATATCTATGAAATTTTTTTCCTAGCAATGCGGTCAAAGATGAATTCAACCTCCATAGTCGGTGACTCAAGCGAGCGAGAACTAGATTTTATTCCTCATGATTTGTTGTGATAGAAAAACATGAAATAATCATGCAATGTTATCTGTAAGGAATTAATATGATTTTTTTTTATAGGTATTAGGCGTATAGCTCTGAACAATTAAAAATGCAAGGGATTTATAAATATGCTTGTCGGTAGAGAGAAACATAGGCTGAATTTTATGTTATTGATACTCTATTTTATAATTACAATTTCGTTTACTCAATAAGTATTTAAACGCATGGTTGAGTGTCTGGTTGATAACATCGAAGTGTTGCATGCTTCTCATGGAGGGCCCCCTCGAGACAGTAAGGTATTTTGTTTATTAATAGTTCACATTTTAGTTTATGTTTCGTGTAGATTTTTCTCAATTCGATTGAGTATTTGTGTTCTAGTTTCTTTTAGATCTAAGTTTGAAATCATTTTACTAATAATGTTTATCTCGGAGATTTTAGACGCACATGGATAGAATAGAGTTTAACACTATAATGAGATAAATAGGATTATTTTTTATATATTTAAGTATCTTTCTTGAATCGGATCCATTTAAAATTGTGAACTATGATTTCCATCTAAACAGGAGTGATTTCATTTATGAAAGTGTGTGTATTAGTAATTTCAAAGTGATTTCCATTCCAACAAAGAGTGATTTCCATTTTGCAAGGGTGTAATTTCCATTCAAGCAAGAGTGATTCCATTTGAAAAAGTGTGAGTTTTCATAAGCGAGTGTGATTTTATTCAAAATCAAGTGAATGAGTGATTTTATTTCAAGAAAAGTGTGAGTGTTAAGTTTTATTTCAACGAGAATGTGAACATTATTTATATAATTAATTTCATTTTGTATAAGTGATTAATTTACTTACATATCCTTAAAAAACATGTGCATTTTGATAATTCAATTTAACTTAGAAATTGTGTGAGTAAAAAAGACTTCAGGCACATACATTGCACATATGTTACATTAGTTTACTATCCCTGGTTGATAATTCATGTAAGTAATTTAACATCAACAAAATTACCAAACGTTTTTGTGTTGTTGTTAGGGAAGTGTATATATGAGTTCTTTTTCTTTTTCCATTCATTAAAAAAAATTATATGCATATGGAAAGAGACTCTATAGGTATATTTATAGGTAGGGTATAAGTTTGATTCCAACATCACCACTCACCCAATCATGACCTCGTAGTGCTACAACGTCCATCCAAACTCGTATTCCAACCATTGTAGCCAGACACACATCCTGAGGTACTTAGATCTAAAATCCAACCTAGAGATTCACCAACTTCATCAACTGAATCCATAATAGAAGAAGATGATCCTACATCCCCAACATAAGGATTAATTTTTCTATCTTCAATTGGATAACAATTTCTAGCATAAGAACTAGAAGTCCCCATTGAAGAAGAAGAATAAGAAGAATAAAGATACTTGAACATTCCATTGATAGAAGAACTAGAGGAACTCGAAGAGGAACTACAAAATACAATTTTGGAACCTTACTTTAGTTCTAAGGAATCTACAATGGCTAGAGAAAGGGAATCATAAGTGGACAATGTGAATGGTGAAAAACCTAGGATTGGAGGTGGAAGATGTGGAGGAAGAGGAAGAGGAGATCTAGAAACTTTTGGATTTCCCATCTTTGATGAAGATACAACAACTACAATGAAAAATATAACGTCCTCTATCCTCCATTATTTCCATAGATTAAGAAGTGAGGATATTGAAACATTTCTCTTTGAGTTTGAAGTCTTATGTAGATCCTATGACTATTTTCTCGATACTCAAAAGTTGAAATTGTTTCTAGCTACTCTTAAATATTCAACATTAAAATGGTTTATGGGCCCAGGAACACACTTTATCAGAACATGGGAAAAAATGAAGAATGAATTCGTAGAAAAATATAAAGACTACTGTTTTAGAAATTTATAGAAATTATATACCAATGGATTCAATACTATCTTGTGATATACTAAAACAAGATACTGAATCCTTCTACAATATTTGAGGAATACACTCAATCACATGCAAGTTTAAGAGAAAGAAGTAAATCAATCACACAACATAAGATATTCTTAGGGAAAGAAACTGCTCAAAACCCCTCTATCATATATTTTATAAAGTCAAGGAATCATGAAACAATACAATGCTTAATCTCTCATGAGATTCTCCAACACTCTGCCAATTGTCTCTCACTGATTTAGGCAATATTGGACAAGCACATAGCCAATTCTCAACCTTCCTTTAGCCTTCCTTACTCATGAAATTCATAAATAATTAGGCCCCTATTAAATAGGAAAACTAGAATTCCTTTATTGAGAAATCCATCATGGCTTCCCCATGGCTTTATAGTTTCACTTGGGAAATTCTCTAAAAGTGCAACTGATAGTTATGTTACCTTTAACCTCTATCTCAATTGTGTCTTCCCCAGAACTGGCATGCATGCAACTATTAATAGTTAATCAACAGTTATCTGATTGATCGCTACTTCTGAATTAAATCTAATTTAATTCACTAGACCTCTCACTAATTCATCACTCAGTTATAACTAGTTAAACTGACTTTCACTCAATTAATTGAGTTAACTAATTACACTTGCACTCCACTAGTGCATTAACTCCAATTATACCCCACAAATATTAGGATCACTCTACATGCCTCATTGTAGACCCTCAACTCAAATTTCTTGAGATAGTTCAGTCATCATGACTTAGCTAACTAATACATTTTTTTATGAGATGAAATTACAATTTATTGTCCAATTTATTTGAGGGAAAAATAAATTAGAAATCCACATTCCTCACTAGTGTGTAACATCACCAATGTGTAACCTCACTAGTGTGTAATCTCAACAATGTCTAACCCCACCAATGTGTAACCTCACCAATGTGTAGCTGAAATTCCTCACTGAATTTCCTCACCAATGTGTGGGTAATTTTTGTCCATTCTAGTTGCCAATTTCCTCGTTTCATGTTGCAAATTTCAACAATTTTATGCCCCATAACCTTAAATATGAAGTCTTTAAGATCATGCAGAAAGAATATGAAAATATTGAGGATTTTATTGAAAAGTTTAGATACAATCTTAAAAGAGCTAAAATAGAAAATATAGATGAAGAAAATTTGAAATTTGTCCTATTAAAATCCATCAGGGATGAATGGATATATCTTTTTAGCCTGATGGGTAAAGGGGATATTTCTCAATTATCATTACCAAATATCTATGAGTTATGGAAACACATTTCAAGAGAAAATTCAATAACTGGAAAAATTACAAGGGATCTTGTTATTTCTAAGATTAATAAATCTACAACTGGAATAGTAAGTAGAGCTAAAATAGGCAATTTACTTGATAATTTCAAGACATATTTTGGAAAGTCTTAGTGAAAAAATAGACACTCTTAAAATACAAAATAAACAAAAATATGAAAATGTTTCTTTTTCTATCTTTTGTCAAAAATGCGTAAAAAAAAATGCCTTAAGAGAATGTCCTCTTGACTTAAAAAGTGTAAAATCTTGTGCTATATGTGTAGAAAATCATGATACAAAAGAGTGTCCTTCAATACCAGGTCTTAAAGTTGTTTATCAAGAGGAATTTGTACCAAATCAAGTAGATCATCTTTGTTTTATTGCTAAAATACCATGGAAAAAGTCACAAAATAAAGGTTTCAACACTCAAACATATGCATAACCATCACAAAACAATTGGACTGCACCTATTCCTTGGAAACCTTAGTCTCAACCCTGGGCACAAGGATGGAAAATTCCTATGGAAAGTATCCTGAATATCCTCAATCTTACCCTGCTTTTCGACCACAATAATTCCCTCAGTATGCTCAACCCTATCAACCTTAGAATCCAAACCCACAACTTTCATTACCATTTCCACAAATACAAAACCAACTTCCTGCTCAACCACTTCCAAATCCAAACAATCAACAACCTGTCACAATGTGTAAGGACTTTTTTTCCAAATTTACATGATAACTCCATTAGATCTAAACAATGTTGAACTTAGATCTGGTAGAGTATTGGAAAATAATTCACCATCTATTGTTATTCAAGAAGCTTAAAAGGAAAACCTCAATGAGGAAGAGACACCACTTCTTCAAGAAGAAAATTCTGAAAGACAAAGCACCCATGTATATAACGATAATATTCTAATAAACTCAACTCATATTTTAGAACAAACTTAAGTTTCTACTGAGGGGATATAAAAATAGATAATGTTTCATGATTATGATATAGTGGATGAGATGAAGAATGTTTGCTTAAAGATTCCCTTGTTATAAGATATCATAGAAATATCAATATTTTCAAAGACAATTATGGATTTGAGCATTAAAATGCCTGGAAGGAAAAGGAAAGAAGTTAAAATAATTCAACTAGTTGGGAAAATTGTAGATATCATGATGGAAAAACAAAAATTCAAAAATATATTGATCCAAAAAACCCCAATGTGAAAACACACATCAATGTGATCAAGATCCCAAACAAATTGATTGACTTAGGAGTAGCCATGAATCAAAATATGGATCAATTAAAACTTCCTTGTCTTCAATATACACCTACACTATTGCAACTAGCAGACATATATGTTATCAAACCTAATGGTGTGTTATATGATGTGTTTGTATCCTTATATTCTCGAGAATATCATGTTTATTTTAAGGTCTTAACACCCAAAAATAATCTAGGGTAACACCCATTGATCCTAGAGAGACCATGGTTAGCTATAGTCGATGCTTCTATAAGCTATAGATATAGTGATATGTTTATCTATGATGGAAATTCAACAAAGGAATTCACATTATATCCTCCTGCAAAAACAGAAATAGAGGTAAAAAGTTAAGAATGGATAGATGATGATATTGATATACAACCAATATTTTCTAATTCACAAATGGATAAAGAATATTGAAATTTAAATCTAATGGAAAATAATGAATCTTTCTCATGTTGTGAATCTAGTCAAAGTTTTCAAGAGAAATGTAATATTAAATATCTATCATCTCGTAAATTGTCTTTACATTCTATGGAGAAATTTGAGAATTATTTAATAGAAATTTTTGCAGGGAAAAAATTGAATATTAATGATAATCTAGAAGAATCTCAAAATAATTAATTAGTAAAGGTGATACAAAACATTGCTCTACGTATGTATGGGAATACACTGATGTGAAAGGAATTGATACCAATACTTATATGCATCATATCTATATTGCAGAAAATGCCAGATCAATTAGACAACCCCAAAGGAGGATGAATCCAAATTTAAGGGAAATTGTTAAGGAAGAACTACAAAATTTGTTAAATGTGAACTTCATTTATCCAATATCAGACAACGAGTGCGTTTCACCATTAGTAATTATTCCAAAAATAATGGTAAATGGAAATAGTATGAATTGATTATAGGGAATTTAATAAAGATACTCTAAAATATCACTTTCCACTCCCTTTTATAGATCAATTTCTTGATACATGAGTAGGTAAGAAGTAATTTTCATTCTTGGATGGTTTAAGTGGATATAACTAGATCCAAGTAGCTCAAAAAGATCAATACAAAACAACATTTACCTACCCATGGGGAACTTATTCTTACCGATTACTTCCTCTTTGGTTATGTAATGCACCTGCAACATTTCAAAGGGAAGTCCTAGGTATTTTCTCTAATCCAATCCATGATTGTGTGGAAGTATACATGGATGATTTTATTTTTTATGGAAACTCTTTTGAAGAAGCTCTTAAAAATTTGGAAAAGTTTCTCATTTGGTATAAAGAAAATTTGGCCATGAAAATTTCTTTATGATGTTTACTGAGGAAATGGTTTTAGGCCACCATATTTCAGCAGATGGAATTAAGGTGGATGCATCTAAAATAGAATTCATTTCTAAGTTTTCAGTTCCTACTTCTCAAAAGGATGTTAGCAGTTTTCTTGTATTTTATTATTACTACAGAAGAATTATATAAAACATTACAAATATTGCCTCTCCACTTTTTAAATTAATTACAAAATATTGTGAGTTCACTTGGAATTTTTGATGGCCAGAAACATTTTGAAACATTAAAAGAAAATATTTCTAGAGCACCCATGTTGAGAGGGAAAAATTGGAAATTACCTTTTCAAATCTTAACTGATGCCTTAGATACAACTTTGCGATTTTTGTTAGGAAATAAAGACTTGAATCTTTATGCCATTTACCATACGAGTAAAAAATTAGCTACTGCAAAGTTAAATTATATTATAACTAAAAAGGATTTTTTAGCAGTTGTACATGCATCAATAAATTCAAACATTATATCACTAGTTATGAAACCTTCGTTCACACATATTATTTTTCAATTAGATATTTAATGAATAAATCAATCACTAGTGTCAGAATTACAAGATGGTTACTATTGTTACAAGAATTCAATATTACTATTTCTGATAGACCTAGAAAACAAAATGAATTTGTTGATTTCTTATATCTAATCCAAAATAATAATAATGGTATTCTTGTAGAGGATGATTTTCCTGTTGAATATCTTTTTGCAATATCTATTAAATCTCCTTGGTTTGGATATATAGCTAATTATTTGGATACATGGAATTTACCATCATATTTATCTCCACATGAAAAGAGAAAGGTAATTCAAACTAGTGCATGTTACTCATGGATAAATGAAGAATTGTACAAAACATGGCCTCACTTAGTTATTCGAAGATGTGTCAAAGAATATGAAGTACCAAAGATATTGAAAGCTTGTCATGATGAAGCATGTGGAGGAAATTTTGTTGATAAAAGAGCTGCCTATAAATTCCTTCTCTTAGGATACTATTGTCATTATCTTTTTAAGGATGCCAAAGAATATGTTAATAGATGTGATAATTTTCAAAGAATGGGGAAACATGTTCCTTCAGATGAAATGCCTTTACAACCTCAGGTACTTATATAACTTTTTGAGAAATGGGCTATGGATTTTCTTGCTCCAATTAATCCACCATAAAGACAAAAATTGTACATTCTTGTTTGCATTGATTATGTTACAAAATGGGTAGAAGCTAAAGCACTTCCTTTTGCTACTAAAAATGTTGTAGCTTCATTTCTTTTCGAGGATATTTTCGCTCATTTTGTTGCCTCAAGGGAAATTGTGACAGATCAAGGTACTCAATTACTTCCAATTTGGTATAGAAGATAATATAGGAATATAAATTAAGCATCGAAACTCCACTCCATATCATCCACAAGAAAATGGACAAGTTTAACCCACCAATAAAGTAATTGAAGAAATTCTTACCAAGACTGTGCATTTGCATAGAAAATATTGGGTAGAAAATCTCTCAGAAGCTCTGCGGTCATATTGTAATACATGGAGAAATACTGCAGAACATACTCCTTATGAACTTGTTTATGGGAAACAAGTCCTATTTCCTATTGAGTTCCAGATAAATACTTTCAAGAAAACATTCAAATTGGGTCTTGACCTATCAGAAGCACAAAACGAATAATGGAGAAATTGAATGCAAATGATGATATAAGACAAGATTCTATTCATAAGACCAATATATGTCAAGAATAGAGAGGTTGCATGATAAGTTTATTAAAGAAAGAAAATTCCAAACTGGTGATTGGGCATAACTTTTCGACTCAAATTTTAAATATTTTCAAGGAAAATTTTAGACTCATTTGCTTGGGCCTTATGACATTGAAATCTTCTTTGATAATGGTGTAGTCAGAATCAAAACCATTAATGAAGAAAAAGTAGCATTCTTTGTAAATGGTCATCTATTACAAATTTATCATAAGCCATTAACAAGGGAGGATTGTGTTATACATCTACAAGACAACATTGATTTGAAGGTGGTTAGGAAGGATTTTCCTTCCTCTCCAACGTAACGCTCAAAAGCCTTTATTTTCTATGTAAAAAAAAGAGAAATAATAATAATAATAATAATAATAAAATTAATTCTATAAACATGAAAAACAACACTTTTGGAATGTTTATACATATAATTTAGGATAAAAACCAAACACTCTTGGCACCATAGTTTTTTTTTCAAACCCTATTCTAATCCCATATTCTTTGTCACTGTATTTTTCTTTTGAAAAGAAGCTACGGAATTGATGAAAATTTGTAGCGTTAATAGAATTCTATAGTTGAATTGATAGGATTCAATTAGAAAAATGGAAGATCTTGGCAGAAGAAGAAATTGATCAAGATTGCAACTGAAGGTATCCAAGAACAACCTACAAAATACCAATGAAGTTACTAGATAGTGGGTTTAAGGTATGTAAATATTAAATTAATTGATAAATGTAAGAAACATAAGATTATGAAATATAGGCATTGCTACCGCCACTTAGAGTAATCATTACTCTCATTAATATGACTTCGGTCTTAACTAACAAATATCTTTGTCTTTTCAATAAACTATAAGCCCATCATAATTTGAATAAATGACTCTTTGTCATTCATCATTATTTTCATGTCTAGCTATTTTTGTAACATTTTTCAGTTTTGATAAGTTATCATGTTAGTTTAAAAATAAAAAAATAAAATTCTAAGTTAGGATATGGATGAAAAAGAAAAAAAAAGAAAAAAACTTACGATAAATTATGTATTTTATACATCCATGTCAAAGAAAATGTTAGAGTTAGTTGCCTTAAATAATGATGGCAAAGAAAATAAAATTTTAGGGAAGCAAATAAAATATATATATATATGCTTTAGTCTTCAAAATAAAATCCATGGTCGCATATTTAAATGAACCAATTACCAAAAAGATGAAGTGTTGATTAAATGGTGATTAAATTTCCTTTAGAAGAGTTTATATTTTCATTTAAATAACAAAATCATATGGTGCATAATTTATTTTTATCCTAAGTCACAAAATGACAAAGGATCAAATCACGCTCATAAAAAGGATGCAAGTTTCAATGGTCAATATCTCTCCCGCTCGAGATCAACGACGGAAGATCACTTCGTGAACCACCCCCCCAAACCATTTCTCATTAATGTATAAGAAACAGTATTAATTCCGCTTCTATTGTATGTAGCTGATACATATTTCACCCCTCCACCCAAAACCATAAACCAGGAGATACACCCCCCCCCCCCCCCCCGAAATGCACTGGCGATATATTCTTGCAACGGATCTTTTCCTCCAACGCCTCAACCCAATGGTATTTCCTCCCACACCCTTACCATTTTTCATACAACCAATCACATTTCACCACGTCACTAGAATATTTTCCATATAAGCCTCTTCTCCCTAACCATTTTCATGTCTCCACCTGTACGTTCATTCCATAACCGTTTGTATTCCCTTTGCTCATTTAAATCCCGCCCATGAACCATTAACCTGCTACGGTCACTATCCAAGCTGTTAAACATAATCACCACTTATAAAATAGTTTGCAATCTACCTTTTATTGTTGAATATTGCAACAAGAAATAGTGAAGGTGGCATCCTGAAACATCTTTCCTAATCCTAGTTGGAAAGTGATCACCTAAACTAGGTGGGGGCCACATAGGTGATTTTTGTCGCAAAGTCTATTTTTAGACATATGGATCATGGTCTATGAGTTGCAGGACGATATTTATGGATGATTGGTCAAGTTGGTAAAAATAGATGGACCTCTATTTTTAGACATTGGGTGGTTTCTATTTTTAGATTGCCAAGCTAAAAATAGAATAGTCAAATATTATTAACCCTTAATAATATTTGGACTATAAACATTATCTTATCATCTTGGAGCACTTTTTTTCGAGCTACAGATGTGGCACATGTAGCTGGCAGAAGGAAATTCGAATTTCCTATGTGTTAGTTGAGCTATTGCATGGTTGACTTCAGTTAGAACTCATGTGGCAGAGTTTGGTGGAGTTGATGAGACAGTTGGTGGAGTTGTGTTCGGTTTAACTTAGTTGAACTAGTTGTATTTAGTGTAACTGATAAATACACTAGTGATGAGTGGTGTGAATTAATTATTAATTAATTCACTAATTATTAACTCATTATTCAACTAAAGAACACATCAGTTAACAACAGTGCATGGACAGTTCAGTGAAGACCAGTGTTAGAGGTGGGTGAAAGGGTGGAGTCTACTATCAATTGTGACTATAGTGTGCATGAGATTTGCACAATCATTGGAGGAGATTGCCAATGAGGATTGCGCAGTTAAAGCCAAGGGAATTCGAATTCATTCCAATCCATTCTCTCATCTTGGATTGCGCAGTAGAGGCAGGCAAACAGTGGAGGAGTTTTGAACCCGTGACTTGTTCAAAATTGAGCTAGTTTGTGTGTAACTTTTGGAGACAGTACTGAGTACTTGTGAGGAGTATTGTACTGAGATTGTTACATGATTCTTCTTCATTATAATATACAAACAGTAGGGGGTTTTCAGCTGTAAGCTTTCCCCGGTATACATACTGTGTTATATGTGTTGAATTTCTATGTGCGGATGTGAATGTTTTCAATACCGCTTGTTTTTTTTATTTCCGCATGTGATGATTAATGCGTAGAAGAGATTATGTGTTATGTATGAAGCTCAAATAGTATGTGACCAGGATAATCTCAGAGAATAATTCAGAAAATTATTCAAATTTCTGAAGCACAGGTCATCCAGGATATTGATCATCAGATCTATTATTCAGAAAGTGATTGCATTTTATTTCTTCAGGCAGAGTCTGCAATCGGGCCAGGTAGCCTCCAGATTCATCCTTATTTGAAGGTGAAAGGTCTAGTAAATTCCCATGCATTCGATCTCTGATTTGGAAATAATTTGTTCTCACGAATTTTAGATTAGAAGCAGTGGAGTTTGGAGCTGTTGGAATTCAAATTGCAGAATTGTTTTTCTTGGTGTCAAAAGCAAAGATGTCTTTTGTTGGATTGCGATTGGAGTATGCCTTGGAAGGCAGCTCAAATTATATTTCATGGAAAAACAGGATGGAGGCAGTGTTAGATGACAATGGGCTATTGGAATTCATAGAGAAAGAACTTCCAAAGCCTACTTCTACGGATGCTGCTGTGACTGAAGCTTGGCAAAAGAAGACAGCAAGGTGTCGAAGGATTCTGTTCGAGGGCGTGAAGGATCACATTGTATCTAGCATGAATGGAAAATCTTCTCCATACTTGATGTGGAAAGCGTTGACAGATCTATTCCAAAGCAAGAGCGGCTAGAGGAAGTTGGCGCTCAAGGATAAACTCAGGAAAATAAAAATGGAGAAGAATGACACTATTTTGGTATACTTGACAAAGTTTATCCACTGCAGGGATGAGCTTGGAAGTGTAGGAGTTAGTGTGGATGATGAGGAATTGGTGAGCTTGGCTCTCCTTGGGCTTCCTAATAGTTGGCATGCATATCAGGATTCTGTCAATGGTCGGGAGAAATTTCCAAGATGGGAAAGAATGTGGTCTGATCTTGTGCAATAGGAGATAAGGCGGAGTACCAGGGATGGATCTTCATCAAAGGCATCTGATGAAGAATACTGCGCTTTGGCTGCCAAATCAAGGAAAGGGAAGGGCAAGGAGAAGGCTTCTCAATCCGGTGCGGTTGGTAAAAAGCGTGACATGTCCAAAGTGAAGTGTTTTCACTGTCATGAGCATGGGCATTACGCCATGAATTGTCCACAGAAGAAGAAGAACAAGCAGGCTGCTGGAGCTGCAGCTGGTGAGGCTCTTGCCTCATAATTTGAGCTGGACTTCTCATTGATCGCATGCATGGTGTCTAGTGCATTGGGATCAGGGTGGTATTTTGATAGTGGCGATTACTTTCACATGACAGGAGATGCGAATCTTTTCAGTAACTTGGTGGAGAAATATCTCCAGTTGCATGTTGAGTTGGGCGACAATGGACGATACAATGCAACCGACATTGGTACCATAACCTTTGAGAGGGAGTCAGGTAAACTCATTCTTTTACAAGATGTAGTGCATGTTCCAGGTTTAAAGAAGAATTTGATCTCAGTTGCAATGTTAGAGGATAAAGGGTATGAAGTTGTCTTCAGTGAAGGAAATTTTTTCCTTCGGCACAAGGCAACAGGACAAGTCAAGAAGGTTGGGATTCGAGCAAATAATCTCTACATACTTGAAGTAGATGGGATGTCTACGGAGCTTCCTATTGTTGGGAAGTGCAAGAAAGACATTCAATTGATGCTTGAGAGGGAGCAAGTTTTGCATGCAGGTAATAGTGAACCTCGAGATGTGGAGCAGCCATAAGATGAGGATCATGGAGTGGAAGAAACCACTCATGCAGAGAAATTTCGTGCCAGATGGGCAGAGGGAGCACATGCAGCTATACCACTAGGTGAGAGGTGGGGCGACATGCATGATTAATCCCAAGAGGAGATTTTTGGGCAGGATTCATGAGATGGTGTGGATCTCATGAGTTGAACCTGGCTACTAGGTGCCCACAGTGCAGCAGTAGCATGATCATTTGGATTGATGTAGGCAGATCAAAGTGACAGTGTTGGATACTGGAGCGCGGATCAGAGTTGATAGCAAGTGTAGAGTGCATGGGTGCAAGAGTTCAACAATGCAGTGGTTCCTGATGACATGTGCAGTTGGTACCAGTAGAAGTCGAAGACTTTGATGATAGATGCATGGAGTTGCATGGCGCATTAGATTGATTGAGTTGTTTGGAGGCCTTTCTGTTTTGGAGATATTGCATGCAAAGGGTGCATGGTGCATGCATGAGTTTTCATGGCGCATGCAAAGGGTGCATGGCGAATGCATGGAGTGCATGTCACATGCATGGAGTGCATGTCACATGCATGGAGTTGCATGGAACTTGTGAAGGTTGTAGGGAGAATGCCTTGAGTTTCATGTCGCATGCAAAGATAGTCCTTTCTTGTTGAGAGGGAGTGTTGAATATTGCAATAAGAAACAGTGAAGGAGGCATCCCGAAACATCTTTCCTAATCCTAGTTGGAAAATGATCACCTAAACTAGGTGGGGGCCACACAGGTGATTTTTGTCGCAAATTCTATTTTTAGACATATGGATCATGGTCTATGAGTTGCAGGATGCTATTTATGGATGATTGGTCAAGTTAGTAAAAATAGATGGACCTCTATTTTTAGACATTCAAGGCTTTCCTTATTCTTTAGGACTCCATTGTTAAAATAGAACAGCCAAATATTATTAACCCTTAATAATATTTGGACTATAAACATTATCTTATCCTCTTTGGAGCACTTCAATCTGCTTACAAAGATGTGGCAATATGCAAAGTAGAAGAAGAAATTGAATTTCTATGTGTTAGTTGAGCTATTGCATGGTTGACTTCAAAGCAGAACTCCATGTATGTATGAGTTTGGTGAGTGAAAATTATGGACTAGTCTGCTGAATTTAGTTGAACTGAGTTGTTTTTTAATTAAATGACAAATAGTATTTGTGAGCTATGTAATTGTTTGTTAATTAGTCCAGTCAATTGTTAACTCATTATTTCAATAATCAAAGAAATACACTGTTACATCAAAGAAGCAGATGAATTCATGGGAGACCAGCATGAAAAAAGAAAAGTAGCTCAGCCATCGCTTGTGACTATAGTGTGCATGAGATTTGCAAATCATTGGAGGATATTTCCAATGAGGATTGTGCAGTTAAAGCCAAGGGAATTCAAATTCATTCTATTCATTCTCTCATCTTGGATTGTGCAGTAGATGCAGGTAAACAGTGGAGGAGTTTTGAACCCGTGACTTGTTCAAAACTGAGAGAGTTTGTGTGTAACTTTTGGAGACAGTATTGAGTACTTGTGAGGATTATTGTACTGAGAATTTTTACATGATTATTCTTCATTATAATATACAAACAGTAGGGGGTTTTCAGCTGTAAGCTTTCCCCGGTATACATACTGTGTTATATGTGTTGAATTTCTATGTGCGCATGTGAATGTTTTCAATACCGCTTGTTTTTTTATTTCCGCATGTGATGATTAATGCGTAGAAGAGATTATGTGTTATGTATGAAGCTCAAATAGTATGTGACCAGGATAATCTCGGTGAATAATTCAGCAAATTATTCAAATTTCTACATGGTATGAGAGCGACATTGATCATCAAATCTATTATTCAGAAAGTGATTGCATTTTATTTCTTCAGGCAGAGTCTGCAATCGGGCCAGGTAGCCTCCAGATTCATCCTTCTTTGAAGGTGAAAGGTCTGGTAAATTCCCATGCAGTCGATCTCTAATTTGGAAATAATTTGTTCTCACGAATTTTAGATCGGAAGCAGTGGAGTTTGGAGTTGTTGGAATTCGAATTGCAGAATTGTTTTTCTTGGTGTCAAAAGCAAAGATGTCTTTCGTCGGATTTCGATTGGAGTATGCCTTGCAAGGCAGCTCGAATTATATTTCATGGAAAGATAGGATGGAGGCAGTGTTAGATGAAAATGGGCTGTTGGAATTCATAGAGAAAGAAATTCCAAAGCCTACTTCTACGTATGCTGCTGTGATTGAAGCTTGGAAAAAGAGGACAGCAAGGTGTCGAAGGATTCTATTGGAGGGCGTGAAGGATCACATTGTATCCATCATGCATGGAAAAGATTCTCCATACATGATGTGGAAAGCGTTGACAGATCTATTCCAAAGCAAGAGCGACCATAAGAAGTTGGCACTCAAGGATAAACTCAGGAAAATAAAGATGGAGAAGAATGACACTATTCTAGTATAGTTGAAAAATTTTATCCACTGTAGGGATGAGCTTGGAAGTGTAGGAGTTAGTGTGGATGATGAGGAATTGAAGAGCTTGGCTCTCCTTGGGCTTCTGAAGAGTTGGCATGCCTATCAGGATTCTGTCAATGGTCGGGAGAAATTTCCAGGATGGGAAAGACTGTGGTCTGATCTTGGGCAAGAGGAGATAAGGCAGAGTACCAGGGACGGATCTTCATCAAAGGCATCTGATGAAGAAGACTACGCTTTGGCTGCCAAAGCAAGGAAATAGAAGGGAAAGGAGAAGGCTTCTCAATCTGGTGCGGATGGTAAAGAGCGTGACATGTCCAAAGTGAAGTGTTTTCACTGTCACGAGCATGGGCATTACGCCATGAATTGTCCACAGAAGAAGAAGAACAAGCAGGCTACTGGAGCTGCAGCTGGTGAGGCTCTTGCCTCACAATTTGAGGTGGACTTCTCATTGATCTCATGCATGGTGTCTAGTGCATTGGGATCAGGGTGGTATTTTGATAGTGGCGCTTCCTTTCACATGACGGGAGATGCGAATCTTTTCAGTAACTTGGTGGAGAAATATATCCAGTTGCATGTTGAGTTGGGGGACAATGGACGATACAATGCGACCGGCATTGGTACCATAACCTTTTAGAGGGAGTCAGGTAAACTCATTATTTTACAAGATGTAGTGCATGTTCCAGGTTTAAAGAAGAATTTGATCTTAGTCGCAATGTTAGAGGATAAAGGGTATGAAGTTGTCTTCAGTGAAGGAAAACTTTTCCTTCGGCACAAGGCAACAGGACAAGTCAAGAAGGTTGGGATTCAAGCAAAGAATCTCTACAGACTTGAAGTAGATGGGATGTCTATGGAGCTTCCTACTGTTGGGAAGTGAAAGAAAGACATGAAATTGATGCTTGAGAGGGAGCAAGTTTTTCATGCAGGTAATAGTGAACCTCGAGATGTGGAGTAGCCACAAGATGAGGATCATGGAGTGGAAGAAACCACTCATGCAGAGAAATTTTGAGCCAAGTGGGCGTAGGGAGCACATGCAACCACCACCAGGAGAGGTGGGGCGACATGAATGATTAATCCCAATAGATATTTCGGGCAGATAGATCGATGGTGTGGATCTCATGAGTTGAACTCGGCTACTAGGTGCCCACAAACAAGCAAAGAAAGAGGATGATCAGTTGATTGATCCAGCAGACCAAAGTGATACTTGGAAGGATATTGGAGCGTGATCAAAGTTGATTGGAAGTAAGAGAGTGCATGGGTCCATTGCAAGAGTTCAACAACAGAGAGGGTTCCCCGAGACATGTGCAAACTTGGTACCAGGTCAAAGAATTTTATGATGTATGCAAGGAGTTGCATGCGCATATATTGACTCAGTTGTTTGGAGCCTATTCAGTTTCGAAGATGTTGCATGCAAAGGGTGCATGGTGCATGCATGGAGTTGCATGGTGCATGCATGAGTTTGCATGGTGCATGCAAAGGGTGCATGGCGAATGCATGGAGTTGCATGTCGCATGCATGGAGTTGCATGGTGCTTGTGAAGGTTGCAGGGCGAATGCATGGAGTTGCATGTCGCATGCAAAGACAGTCCTTTCTTGTTGAGAGGGAGTGTTGAAGATTGCAACAAGAAATAGTGAAGGAGGCATCCTAAAACATCTTTCCTAATCCTAGTTGGAAAGTGATCACCTAAACTAGGTGGGGGCCACACAAGTGATTTTTGTTGCAAAGTCTATTTTTAGACTATGTCTATTTTTAGACATATGGATCATGGTCTATGAGTTGCAGGATGCTATTTATGGATGATTGGTCGAGTTGGTAAAAATAGATGGACCTCTATTTTTAGACATTGGGCGGTTTCTATTTTTAGACTCCCGGGCTAAAAATAGAACAGTCAAATATTATTAACCCTTAATAATATTTAGACTATAAACATTATCTTATCCTCTTGGAGCACTTCAGTTTGATGCTTGGATGTGGCACATGCAGCTGACAGAAGGAAATACGCTTTTCCTAAGGGTTAGCTGAGCTATTGCATGGTTGACTTCAGTTAGAACTCATGTGGCAGAGTTTGGTGGAGTTGATGAGACAGTTGGTGGAGTTGTGTTCGGTTTAACTTAGTTGAACTAGTTGTATTTAGTCTAACTGATAAATACACTAGTGATGAGTGGTGTGAATTAATTATTAATTAATTCACTAATTATTAACTCATTACTCAACTAAATAACACATCAGTTAACAGCAGTGCATGGACAGTTCAGTGGAGACCAGTGTTAGAGGTGGGTGAAAGGGTGGAGTCTACTATCAGTTGTGACTATAGTGTGCATGAGATTTTCACAATCATTGGAGGATATTTCCAATGAGGATTGCGCAGTTAAATACAAGGGAATTTGAATTCATTCTATTCATTCTCTCATCTTGGATTGCACAGTAGAGGTAGGCAAACAGTGGAGGAGTTTTGAACCCGTGACTTGTTCAAAACTGAGCGAGTTTGTGTGTAAATTTTGGAGACAGTATTGAGTACTTGTGAGGAGTATTGTACTTAGATTTTTACTTGATTCTTCTTCATTATAATATATAGACAGTAGGGGGTTTTCAGCTGTAAGCTTTCCCCGGTATACATACTGTGTTATATGTGTTGAATTTCTATGTGCGCATGTGAATGTTTTCAATACCACTTGTTTTTTTATTTCCGCATGTGATGATTAATTCGTAGAAGAGATTATGTGTTATGTATGAAGCTCAAATAGTATGTGACCAAGATAATCTCGGTGAATAATTCAGCAAATTATTCAGATTTCTACATTTATCACTTTTAATTTCTTGTTTCTTGATTACAGGTTGCAATCTCTCCATTTTTCCCCTATTAGAAAAAAATTGACTGTCACCATTTCTGCGATTGCCCAACCTTCATACTCTTACCTCTCATTCTATTTTCCTATTTAAAATGGCCCCAAAATCCAAATCTAAAGAACAGGTGACCCCAAAGGTAAAAGCTAAGAAACAGGTCATCGAAGAGCCACAGATCACCAACCTAGTTGTAGAGGAAAGCTCTGCCCCTACACCATAGCTCAACCTAAACCTAATCCCTATGGTAGATGCCTTCTTCAATATCACAGATGCCCACTGTGAATTTTATTTTCACAAATTACATTTATGGCTTAGACAGAAACACATTGATAAACAAGACCTCATTAGGTTCTAGGAATCAATGTTGCCCCTCTTTGCTTTTCCATAGACCCATTCATTTCCTAAACTCATTTGCTGGTGCCAAGCTCAGTATGATCCTATAAGGAGGGAAGTGGTGGCTCATAATGGAAACAGTCTGATCACCATCTCTCTAGAAACCATAAACCAAATTCTTCTTATCCCTCAATATGATTCTCTGGCCCAATTTTCACCAGCTGCTCTTATGTACCTCTACCATAAGTTTACCTTCCCACAAAGAGCCTAAAATTCTGAAATATTTCTACCTAAAAATGTAGAAATTCCTAAGAAAAACCTACCATGCTCATCCTCCATTTTCCTAAAGCCTTTAAACCCTGTATCTCACTTCTCTCATACCTGTTAGGATACCCTGATGACCAAAAATTGACGAACCTATCATGGGGTTCCTATATATTTTTATTAAATATCAAGAACCAATGTTCATGTATAAATACAACCAATTATTGGCCGAAAATATACATGAGAAATTCATGAATTTCACAACTCAAGGTGTGTTTAGTTACACTTTTTTAATTATACAATTTTTTCTTTTTCAACAAGGAGATATGTTGCCTATAAAGATAAAAAAATATGATGATGAAGGGGTGAATCAATTAGTGATTCACTCGATAGAACTAATTACGGCTACATCAAAAATAACTAAATTTTCAGAGTTCATTGATTCCTTCATACACCCAATAAAGAAGCTACTTACCAGTCAGACAGAACCCAAATTTGGAGAAGAGATCAAAAGGATCCTACATTTTAGTGAGACATCCAAAACAGGGTATTGGTATTTATACCAAAATTACTCAGAAATTGGAGTATGTGGTTGTTAACTCCCACCATATAAGAACCCTAGATATGTTCCCATGAGAGTCTTTTCCCGAGATTACATTTGACAGATGATGAATATGGATGACCTCCATTTTGTTTTGAGGAAAAGGAAAGATCAGTTCAACCTCAAGGAAAGCTTTGGATCTTTCATTTGTAATACCATATCAGCTGGTGCTGAAGGTGATGCATTGTTAAATAAAATGGGATTTTGGCCAAGTTTCTCTGGGTCTTATGACCTACACGGAATTATTTTTTCTCTAAGAGTTGAACTGAAAACAACTTCATATAATCATACCTCCAGAGCAGAAATAGAAAAATATATGAATCAATTTCAATGGATTGAAGGCACTCTTCAAGAGGCACATGAGCAAGTTATTTCAACTTCTAATGTGCAGAACCTAGTCCCTAAAAGAAAGCATCAGAAAAGGGTCAAATAAGAGATTCCACCTGCTAAAGAAATCATGAAGGAGTTCATCTCACAACAAATGAATCCAAAAATTGGCTCATCCTTAATTTTTCAGAAGGAGGAAAACCAGAGATAATTGATTTGGGAGAGACTAAATTTTAGACATCAACAAGTGTTCCTATGACTCCTCTATTATCATCACATACTAGAGAACCTCTGGAGATCATATAGCACTCAAAAGCCAATTCTTCTGAAGAAAAAAATATTTTCTCTAGATTCTTAGACATTAAGCATAAGAATGAAGCATGAAAATCTACTGTATATAGTCAGTTCTGGAAACAAACATCAACTTCTCAGCACAGGATTCTCACTTCCTTTGACAGTGAGAAAGGAAGGATTCAAATGGAATTTTTTCAGGCAACAGTTCCTAAATGTCATTTATAATATAAAAATATTTTTTTTTCTTTTGATGCAAATCAGATCCATCGTATTGATCTGATGTACATGCATAGGAAATCTGGAGAAATTCTCTTTTCAACAATGAGAACTACAACCATGTCACTCTCCAAACTCAAGATTGTATTGTCAAATGTTCAATCTCAACTCAATATTGATAAGCTCTCTTCCGTGGCCAAATATAACAGACTTAGATCTTTGGAGGATCTTGTAGTCAAGGTTGGATATGATCCAAGAGACTGCAAATCAGTTGAAGAAATTATTAAGAAGAAGAATGCATACATATTTGCTCTGCACAAAGAATTCAAATTGCCTTTAACTAAAGATCCAAAGACAAAATAAATTCCAGAAAATGAATAAAGCAAGGAGGAAATACTCGGATTGATCATTGAGAAAAATATTCAAATAAGAAAAATGGAGGAATAGATTGAAGAGTTGTTAAAGAAGAAATAAGCAGCCCAGGTGGCTACTAATCCAAATACAACAGTTCAAACATATTTTGTAGGTACAGAGCCTTCAGTATCATTGAAAATAACTGATACAATGAAGTTAAAATAGGATTTGGTTTTTCAGAGGTGGGAACATGTGAAGTTGCAACAAAGGTTTCAGATTCTAGAATCACAGAAAATCATAAATGATACTTTATAGATGGAGGAAATGCAAAAGTTACATAAGTTGGGACTGAAGTTTAAAGAATTGGAAAATGAATCTTTAATGGTAGGGACATTATTTGAAGCCAAGTAGAACATTTTCGAAGACATGAGGAAATATATGACTGAGGTATGGCCATCCATACAGATAATATTTGAACAACAAGATCTCATCACCAAGTGCAAAGCAGACATAGAAGAACAAAAAGAAAATCTCAAGAAATATCCAAGTGAAGCTACTAACATGATCAAAGTTTTTAACTCAAAGAAAAGAATAATTAGAGGAGATAAACATACTGGACAAAACTGCAACAGTCTTATAAATCAATAAATTCTTATAGAAGAGGAATTTAATCAACCATCTTCAAACAAAATGTGAATTTTTGAATACGGTTGTTCAATGGTTTCATACAAAGTTTAATGTTTTGAATCATGAAGGACTACCAGGATTGGTAGGTCTAGATGATAAGTTGATTAAATTATATGATTATTGTAATAAGTTATATATTATTGCAGTGGATAAGTCTAAATTTGCAAGTATTAAAGGACAGATTATAGGGAAAGAATTTTTAGAGGCTTTTTAGTTTGATTTGACCATTCAACATCATATCAAACATTTCTTCATTCAAAAGCCTACTTTCGAGAGAGATACAGATGTGGATGAAATATTTAGAAATATGATATGTGTATAAATCCCAAGTGAAGAAAAATGGGATAAATTTTGTGAGACTATTGAGTAAAATTATGATATTTACAACATGCTAGCACAACAGATTTTCAAGGGCCCAGTCATCAACAGCTTCCATAAAAAAAGGCACAGTCATCAACAACTTCCATTAGAATAGAGACTCATCATCTCTCTGTTTCCTTCTTCTATTCTATTCTATTCTATTATTGTAATCAATGTAAGATATTTCTGAGTTTTATAAATTATTATAAATCATTCTCATTACGAGTTATTAAGGGTTTCACCCTTGGATAAGGAAATTTTTGTAAGAACAATTGTACAAGTTTTTCGATCATCAATAACAGAAGAAGGATTCTGAATTTGTCTCATACAACTTTGTTCCTTCTGTGAGTTTTTCCTATTTTCATTTCATTTTCTCTCTACATATGCTTAATTGTTATCAAGATAACCAGGTGAGATTAGCTGAAATTCAGTTATCTTACAATTCCTCCTGGAGTTATTATTAATATAAGGAATGATTTACTAAACAATTTGTTGATGTAATTCCCTGTCATCTATAAATTGTCAGCATATTGATAATGTGAAATGTATTTTGTTGAGATTTTAAACATTATTTAAGGGTTTTAAAACTTATGATTATTAAAACATTCAATCTCAATATTTGGTGAACATATCTTCTTACATAATTCTACTTAACCATTTACAAAATCTTAAATCACTGTGTGAGATAAATAAGCAGCCCTTAGTCTTATTTTATAAATTGGTCATCCAATATTTCAAAACAAAACAAAACATTATATATGCCTTGGCCTAATTATTGACCCCAATTATCTCAAAGGACAACATGAATCTGGTGTTGTTGCCAAGGACTTGAATTTGATTTGTTTTCCGTGGGACAATGATAAAACACTATTCCTTTAATGGTGATTAAAGGTCTAGTTAGGTCAAAATATTTCACCCGGTGACTTCATTGAACCCAAGCTATCTCCTTCAAATAATACCAACTCTCATTATGACTGTGAAATTGTCTTACCTTTATCAGATCCAGAGAGACTAGTAAGACAAGCTTCTTCTAGAAGAAGACATCAAACCCCTTTTTCTTCCCCTCAGAAGAAACCACAATAGTTCCCGATCCTTTCGGATCTGGACCTATTCCTCTAGAATCAAAATATATGCCTCTTAGTGTACAAGAGTTAGTATCCAAAGGAGTGGATTCTCAATCAAAATTTTTAGTTCATTCTTTGGAATCCTATAAATTACCTGAGGCACCTTCTGAATCTTCTGTATCAGAACAAGATTTGGATCTAAATTTATCTGGATTCAAACCTACTATTTCATTTCCCCTGCCACATACTCTACACCATCTACTTCACACCAACCAGAAGATCTCTTTTTTATTTATTCCAATCCTTTATTTGAGCATAAAAAAGGAGAAGAAGAGGTTCAAAATTTGGTCATTCAAACTCCTTTAATATCCTGAAGAATGTCTTCCATCCCATTTCATTCTCTACCTCATTCATTGCCTCCTTCTTCACCATCTTCACCTTAAAACTCTACTTCTTCTCCTACAACCACCTAATCATTCTTCTACATATACATCTTCAAGTATGGCTGGTTTTAGACCAGTTGTACAAGAAATATATGTTGCCCTATTACTCCCTAATATACTCAATGATTTTCCTGTTGGATATCTAAAACATCTCCCTAGATTTAATGGAGAAACTCTTTTATCAGCTAAAGGTCATCTAGCAACATTTTTATATTTTTCTGATAACACGAACATAAAACATGAAAATGTTTATATGAGATTTTTTGTGAGATCTCTAGAAGGAAATGTTAGGATTTGGTTTATACAACTACCAGTTCATTATATTGGATCGTGGGAGGAATTCACCAATATCTTTAAAAATCAATGGGGAGTGAAAAATGACCTTGTTATTTCTTAATAGAATTTGAAGAACTTAAAATAAATTATGGTGAACTAGTAGTCGATTTCATCAAAAGATTTAATAAACTTCATCAACAGATGCCTCCTAATTTTAAACCTCCTATAGCAGCAGCTAAGGTTATATTTTCAAATTCCTTTGAATATGAATTTGTTGTCATGTTAAGAGAGAGAACAGCCAAAAACTTAGAAGATATGCAAAAAAATGCTATAGAGGTTGAAGAAAATAGGTCTGCCTCAGCTAAGCTAAAAGCCAAAGATGAAAAAGCCCAAAGAAAATTAAAATAAAATCAGGAAGCTTCTTCTTCCTATAAATCTAAAATGAAGATGCAAAAGTAGATGAAATTACATCACTTCTTAGAAACCTTTCATATAGGATTTCTAAGATTGAAACACAACCTAGAACAGTCCAATAAAATGTTTCTAGAACTCAAACACAGATTCAAGGTCAGTTCAAAAATGCTCCTCCATTACAAATTCTTTAGAGACCAAACAATGATCAAGAAGTACCTACACCATTGTTGATTGATAACCAACAATATAATGATAATACTTTATCAATCACTGAAGATATTAATAAAATGGACAACACATATCTTTAGACTACCATTGTTCATGTCTCTCAAAGTGAAATTCCTAAATAATACCAAGAGACTTCTCAGGTCTCTAAATATCAAGACTTTTATGATTTTTTTATTGTAGAACTCAACAAAAGGTGTGACCTAAGACCTAGAGTTGGCCCTGGTAGACCTCCTAAAACCTTTTTATAATTGAACCTCCAGTAAAAACTATTGAAACTCAAACTACTATTCAACCTCTAAATCATTCAAGTGATTCTACTAGAATTGATAAAACTATATTGATTTCTTTTAATGTTGAAAAAGAGCTAGAGAGATTTAAAATTACTATTCCACCTTTATAACTTTCTAAAAACCCTGGATATAAAAATTAAGTTGAAAAATGGATCCAAAACTCTACTGTAGATGTCGAAGGGGATATTATTAGTCTGCAAAATGAAATACCCACCATAGATTTTGGTCCTAGTTCTGACGTGATTGATGAATCCATCCCACCTTTCTATGTGACTTTGGAACAACATGACTATTTAATATACAATTGTATGTTGGATTTTGGAGCTTCACACAATCTAATGCGAATGGTTATTATGGAAAAAATTAATCTGGAAGTCACTCGAAATTATCATGAACTATATACCTTTGACTCCAAAAACGTGCAATGTTTAGGACTTATAAAAGACTTAGTGGTAACATTACACCAAATACTAGTCAAAAGCGTTGTATTAGATATAGTAGTCACTGATATTCTCCCCAAGTTTGGAATGCTTTTATCAAGATCATGTTGTGCCAAACTAGGAGGGAGCCTCCAAATGGATTTGTCTTTTTCTACTATTCCTATATATGGGGGAGAAAACCGTAGGTTATACAGAGAAGTTAGATTCTTAAACACTATTTTCAAAGCATATCAATATAAAAACCATCCCATTTATGCAGTTGACCGAGACTTTAGTTGTTTCCAACTATCTTAAGTACTTCACAAAATTATCATCTTAAGATTGAGGATGTAATTGAAACTCCTAAATATGTTCAAACTGGCATTTGGAAAATTTTCTTTGATGGATCTTGCACCAAAGATGGAGCTAGAGCAGGTGTTTTTTTAATTTCACCTGAGAAAGAGCATATCACTCAATCATGCAAGTTAGTTTTTGAGGTCACAAATAACATTGTGTAATATGAAGCTTTTATTCTAGGATTACAGTTTGCTAAAAGTTTAAAGTCACAAAATTTAAGTGTCTTCACTGATTTAGAACTTATAGTAAGACGTGTTAGGAATATTTGTCAAACAAAGCATCCTAGGCTTAGGTCTTATAGAAATGAAGTTTGGGATAAAATTTAAAACTCCTTTAATGCTTTTAATATAACTTTCATTCCTAGAAATGAAAACATTCATGCATATTCCTTAGTTGTTTCTAACAGTTATTTCAAGATAATATACCAAATTAAGATAAAATACCAAATTCAAGTCAAATATAGGCCATCCATTCTAAATAATCTAAATTATTGGAAAATATTTGAAGATGATAAACAACTAAAATCCTTTCTTCAAGTTATTGATGAATTTTTTGTCTTACGAATTGAAGAATATAATTCAAATAGAAATGAAGCTACTAAAGAAAAAGGAAACTCAGATCTAAGTACAAAATTAATTGCTCATGATGTTATACAAATGTAAAATAATTTTATTCCCAAAGGACTTGTTCCCTTAGAAAAGCTATTTGATCAAAAATATGTTCCTAGAAATCTAATCTATATCTCCAGAACATGATATTGAAGAAACTAACATTGGCGCTCATGAAGATATTAAAAATATTAAACTTTGTGCATATTTAACTCTAGAAATTAAAATGGAATACATTAAACTTCTTAAGAATTACAAATATGTTTTTTCTTAGTCTTATGTTTATTTGGACACTTATGACACATCTCTGATAGAGCATAAAATCCCAGTAAAACCTGAAGCAAAACCCTATCAACAAAAACTAAGAAGAATGAATCTATTTATGCTTCCTACCATAGAAAAAAAATTTATAAGCTTTTATATGCTCGAATAATTTTCCCTTTAAGATACTTTAATTGGGTAGACAATTTAGTTCCTGTCAGAAAAAAGAATGGTGAAACTAGACTCTATGTGGACTTCAGAAAACTTAACAAATCATCTCTAAAGGATAGTTATCCACTCCCAAAGATGGATCAGTTACTCCAAAGGGTTTTAGGTGCTAATATAATTTCAATACTTGATGGATTCTCTGGTTATAATTAGATAATGGTAAATCTAGAGGACAGAGAGAAGACATCCTTTACTACACCCTGGGGTACGTTTATGTATGCCAGGATGCCTTTTGGCCTATCAAATGCAGGAGCAACATTCTAAAGAGATATGGACTTATAATTTTTTGGAAGGGTAAACAAGTTTGTTGCTATTTATCTTTATTATTTAATTGTTTTTTTATGAATCAAATCAGAAGCATTTAAAACACATGTTGAAGGCTTTTGGCAGGTATAGGAAGTTCCAAATATCTCTCAATCCTAAGAAGTCCTTGTTTGCCATCAAATAAGGAAATTTACTAAGGCATATTATTTCAAATTATGGATTAGTAATAGATTCCAAAAGGGTCTCTTCTATTCAATCATTATCATTACCTAGAAATAAGAAAGAAATTCAAGCCTTTTTTAGTAAAAATTAACTTTTTGAGAAGATTCATACCTAACTATGCTGAAATAGTTAAAGGCATTACAAACATGCTCAAAAAGAATCATGAAGTCAAATGGACCATTCCTGCTAGATATTCCTTTGATCAAATAAGGAAGGCCATCTTTGGAGCCCCTACCTTACCTAGTCCAAACAACTCTGAGCCTTTTATTATATTCTCCTTTGCTTTTGAAACCACCCTTGCTACTATCCTTTTGCATAAAAGTGAAGATTATCATGATCAACCCGTAGAATTTTTTAGTAAGGTCATGCGAGATGTTGAACTCAAGTATGATATTATTGAAAAAAAATCCTCTGACTTAGTTCAAGCCCTGAAATCTTTCAGAATGTATGTCTTCCATTCTACCATTATTTCTTATGTTCCTAAAAATTCTATAAAAATTGTTCTCACACAACTAGACACTGATGGGAGAAGAGGAAGATGGATCACTCAAATAATTTACTTTGACCTACTATTAAAACCACTAATTTAGTAAAAGGACAAGGTTTAGCTAAACTGTTAGCTGAAAAAAATTGCAAAGTGTTAGTCATCAAATCTGTTTTTGAAGTCTCTGAGAAGCATACACAAGAACCTTCTTCAAATTTAGAAAGGGAGAATCCACAAGAACCTTCCCTAAATGCTGAAGGGGATAATCCACAATAACCTTCCCAATATTATCAAGGAAACAAACATGCAAGAACCTTCTCCTTCAATTCAAACAGTTCCTGTTCACATTGATGAAAATTTTATACTATCATATTGGTATGTATATATTTTACATTTTCTAATACATTTTGAGTGTCCTACTGAGTTTTCAAAAATCCAATGTAAAACACTTAAATTCAAATCTATCAAGTGTTTTATCATCAATGCCAATTTGTACTGGAAATATCCTCTTAACATTCTATTCCTCTGCTTGACAGAATCAGATATTGAAGAATATGTGGTGGGAATTATGCTTGGAGAGCAACATCATGAAAAATTCTAAGGGCAGGATTTTATTGGCCCACTTTGTTTTCACAAGTGGCAGAAAAGGCTAGAGCCTATGTTTCATGTCATATGTTTGCTGGTAAGCAAAAAATAGTAGTCCTTCCACTAGTTCCACTGGTTGTCTCGGCACCATTCCTTCAATGGAGACTATATTTTATAGGATAAATGCACCTACTTCAAGTAATCATCACAGATGGATTTTAACTTCCACAGACTATTTCACCAAGTGGGTGGAGGTCATCCCAGTCAGAAATGCCACAAATTCAGTAGTAATCAAATTTCTTAAAGAAAACATTCTCTTTATATTTGGTTTCCCGCAAAAAATAGTGACTCACAATGGCATAGCATTTAGTAGTTTAAAGATGATTGAAATTTGCCAAAAGTATCAGATTTTACTGCATCATTCAACCCCTTATTATCCTCAAGGGAATGGTCTTATTGAATCATCTAACAAGAGCCTATTAAGGTGATCAAGAAAAATTTAGAAGATCATAAGAAAAATTGGGACAATCATCTTATCTATGCAATTTGGGCAAACAATATTTCTCCCAAAAGATCCACAGGTAAATCTCCTTTTCAGCTAGTATATGGCAAAGATGCCATTTTCCCCACAAATTTGGCTTTTCCTGTGCTTATGTTTTTACAAGGATCTATTGATGAACCTAATGATTTATCTAGAAGATTAAATCATATTATTGAATTAAATGAAAATGGAGATGAGATTCAATGCAAATTGAGAAATAATTAGAATAAGATGAAGATTATTTTTTATAGAAAGGCTATGGAAGATATTTTAGGGAAGGATATTTAGTTTTGAGATGGGATGCTAGGAGAGAAGACAAAGGAAAACATGGAAAATTTGACAATATCTAGTTTGGACCACTCAACATTGTAGAGGTAAAGGGGAACAACACATTTGTTCTACAAAATTTGGAAGGAAAATTCACAACATTGCCTGTCAATGGCAGATTTCTGAAACATATATGCAGTACTGGAAGAGATCCTGGATCATAATTTTACATTATAATTTTTCCTTATAATTTCAAGTCTGTTTTGTTTTCCACAACAAAGTCTCCATAGCTTGAGGAGAAGGCACATGGAACTGCTTGTTCTCTGCATCCCACAGGGGAAATCAGTCCCCAGCTAGAGCCGATGTTGTACTATTTTTTTTTTTTTGTATAAGTTAGCATGTTAGTTTAAAAATAAAAAATAAAATTCCAAGTTAGGATATCGATGAAAAAGAAAATAAAAAAAAATTACGATAAATTATGTATTTTATACGTCCATGTCAAATAAAACGTTAGATTTAGTTTCCCTAAAGAATGAAGGAAAATAAAATAAAAGGTTAGGGAAGAAAATAAATAATATATATACTTTAGTCTTCAAAATAAAATTCATGTTTGCCTGTTTAAATGCGCAGATTACCAAAAATATTAAGTGTTGATTAAATTCCTTTAAAAGAGTTTATATTTTCATTTAAATGACAAAATAATATAGCGCCTAATTTATTTTTTTATTTTAACTCACAAAATGAAAAAGGGTCAAATCGCACTCATAAAATGGCCGCAAGTTTCAACGGTCGATATCTCTCTTGCTGGAGATCAATGGCGGAGGTTCACTTCGCAACCCCTGCCAACCCCCGCGACCATTTCTCATTAAGGCAAGGAGAGGGGGGGGGGGGGTCTGAAAAATGGTATTAATGGCCACCTCCCATTGCATACATGTCTTCATTACATTATTTCACCACCCCCCCCGCCCCCCCGCCCAAAACCATAAACCGAGAGGTACCCCTCCCAAAATACACTGGCGGTATATTCTTCCAACATATATTTTCCTCTTGTGCCTCAACCCAAAGGTCTTTCCTCCCGCACCCTTACTATTTTTCATACAACCAATCACATTTCTCTACGTCGCTCGACCGTTTTCCATATAAGCCTCTACTCCCTAGCCATTTTCCCTTCTCCACCTGTACATTCATTCCATAACCGTTTGTATTCCAGTTGCTCATTAAAAGCTCGCTCCTGAACCATTAAGCCGCTACGGTCACTATCCAAGTCATTAAACACAATCACAAGCTATCCATAACACCTTCAAAATTTCTTTCAGTGGCCTCTCTTATAGATCCTTTTGCGTGTAACTGGAGGCATAGTGTCGGTATAAGATGGTAAACTGATAGACTATGGATATGAAGTACTTGGAAACTAAAATTCACTCATGGAAAAAAACACAATCAGTCCCAAAAAAACCCTTATATAACTTTTTTACTTATGAAAAATATACATCGTGGATGGACAGAGAGTTGGTTTTTGTCGCAATAATATAAGCTAGAAACAAGGGTAATCACACTGGTCACTGAGCATGCACAATGCACTAATGTTGGAAGAGAGACTAGATTTGGGCGCATGGCACAAGATCTATGGGCAGAAGTTAGACACCTCATGCACTAAGCATGCGTAGTGTACCATCACTAATAGAGTATCTATAGGTTGGGCACATGGAACATCTTCAAGGGACAAGTATCGACATGTTTTTCAATAGGAAGTGCATTATGCACTAATCAATGTTAGGATGCTATTTGTGGGTGCATGGCACAAGTTCAAGGAGTAAGGGGGTTAAGAAATATTCTCTGGAAGTGCTCTATGCACTTTTGAGGAGAGGCGGGCCTTGTGATGGGCTCATTTCACAGGTCCGAGGATCAAATTTTTGATGGTATACTAGTTAGGAAAGTGTAATTCATTGATGCATGGTTGAAGGGTTTCAAGTTGGCACAAGGAAAGATAACAAGGGTTTTCTGAGAAATCAAATAAGTGTTGGATGAAAGAAAGATAGAGTGAACATAGAAATGGAAATCGCTTGGAATACACACTTATATATACAATAAAAATAAGACAGAAATACCAACAGTTTAAGATTGTGAAGGGACATTCAAAACATACATGCAATAGTTGAAGTGACACATTCAAGAGTGCAATTTAAAAGTTCTACAAAAGAGAAATTTACCCAGAAGATAGTGCACTTGCGACCAAGGGTGAGGAGCTTTCCCTATTCTCTAATAGGGCATAGTGATGTGATGAGAGAAATAAATGTGGAATGAGCTCTTGGGATGAGATATTTACATAGGAAGAGCCACACATGTGGGCAAGTCATAGGTTGAAGTTTCACCTAGCACATGTCTTTGTGAAGTGTAAGATTATTGCCACTAGAGAATGTGATAGAGCTACATCAAGGAAGTGTTCCCAACACATGTTATTGTGATCAGGAGGGTTGGATAGCTTTTAAAGATGCACTAGCTTTTCTTCTAGAAAGTGTGTTATCACTGCTTCTAGGAAGTGCACTAGCCTATGTTTGGAAGGTGCACTAGGTATATGTTTTGGAAGTGTGCTATGAAGAAAAATTTTCCTAGTCTTGTGAAAGAAAAGAGAATTGACATTTAGATTTTGTCAGGTGGAAACTGGACCACTTATGAAAAATTGACCTAGAATGAAATTACTTTGAAGAATTAAAACAAAGAGGACATGTTCCTTAGGGGACTCCAAAATTTAAATGAAGGAAAAATTTTGGAGGGTGTTGTAGCATCTACAACAATAGGAGATGAACTTACACAATGAATTCATCTAGGATCTATGATTCTTAAATATATAGGAAAAAATAATTGTGTGAATTTGTGGCAACATTTGATAATAAAATATTTTTTAAGAAGCCTCAGAGTGGAGATTCTACCCTCCCTAATGGATGATGCCATAATTGTTGGGAGAATGCAACACCAAAGAAATCATATCATGATGCAAGGGCATTAGGTTCCGAAAAGTACTTTGTATTTTTATAGACATATGGGGGTCTTATGCTTTTAATTTCTTATGTAATTATTAAAAAAATTGAGTGATTTTAAATTAAATATGGAGAGAATTTGTAAATGTTCCAAAATCATTGGAGAACATGAGATAATTTAATTAGATAGGAATGTGAAGAGTAAGTTTCAGAAAATCTGGGGGATTTAGGCTAAATTTAGGACCTTGAGAATTCCAAAAATTTTGTTGAGATGTCAAAGAAGCTGAATCGATTCATTAGTGGTTTTTGTATGAATGTAAGCCTAAAGGCATCAGGAGATCAGAGCTGCAGAGTGTGTGAATTCAGTCTTTAGAAGAATAGGAGTTTGTTCCCACAAGCCTACGGGAAGTTGAAGGGGCCATCGATTTTGAAGATCTGGCCAACGCAGAAATTTTTGTAAGCAATTTCATTTTATATATTATAAAAGAATTTGTTTCAGCATTTCATGAGTATTATTTGATTTAAATTCTGTGTGAATGGGCTTGAATTTCAATACACAATTATATGAATAATGCAGGATACATTCTCTGTAACTAGGGTTGAGATGAGACTCTGCATGTGATTGTGATTATGCCCTCCATAGAGAGAAATCGATGTTAATTATTATGTTTGAAGTGAAATGCATTATGTGTTACATATTTCTGAGGAATATCAAGAGAAGATTTGCAGTCATCGATCACTGCAAGGATCGATGATGCAAAGGGGGTTGTGAATAGAATTTTAATTGAAATTCGCAAGTGTTGATAGATGAATGAAATTCATTGTAGAAGGGAAGAACCCTTTATAAGTAGTAACCGCTCTGTTGAATACAAAAAGTGAAACGAAAAGGTGAAATGGTTGAGGGTGAATGCAATTGGAACTAAAAGTTAAATGGAAGCTGGTGACTCTGAGATAAACTTCTTGACATGAGGAATTATATAGTAGGTCTAAGATGGATTCGTGCAAAAGATTACAGGTTCGAAGTAAAGGTTGAATCGGAACATCAGAACTATGAGTCGATGGAAAAATATGAGTTAAATTCAGAATGAAGTGATGGTGTATCTGATAAACCGTGAAGGAGAGAAGTGGTATGATGGCACATTGGAATCGTGGATTAATAACACCATGGAAATAAGTGGATCTATGAGTTGATAGAAGTGGAACTACGCATTGATAGAATGCGGAACTGGGAGTATTTAACCATAAGTAGGTGAACAGTGAGAGCGATTTCTTGAAACCAAAAATGGGTTTCGCATAAGAAATAAATGGTAAGTGGTAAAGTCGAAAATAACGCAATATCGGCCAGCGTCCAACATGTGGCATAAGGAAATATTTTAAAACTGTCTATTTCGCAAAATGTTTGCATGTTAAAGCTCATTGATAAAAAAATGCGATTTGCGTTCGATCATTGAGGCAAGAGATCCAAGGGCAGTCGCATGGGAAAGTTGTCAGTTTGTTAACGCAACTTTTACTGCATGAATTCAAAGGAATAGAGCATGGCATCTTCGTAATGTGAAAACCATTTATTTGTTGAGTTGGCGTGTGATAAGCTTGTAGCCGTCGGATGGAGAGGTAAGTTAAAATATATTGTGGGCCATGTATTTTTATGTGAAGTTCGGAGTTATATGTGCACTTAAGGTTTAATCCAAAGTCAAAAGGGTTAATCAGAAATGAAATGTTCGATGAACTGTGGGAAGGATATATTGCATTGGGTTTTTAACCAAGATAGCATCTTTAAGTTGAATACCAGTGGCCCAATTATATAGTGGTTGTTGAACCTGAGTTATAAAGTCGAATGCTTATTCAATATTCCCATAAAGTAGAAATTGGGTGTATAGTTTTATAACCAATGGTTAAGGAGAAAAATTCTGAATCAGGAGTTGGTATTGTTGCCTTTTATAAACCATCAAGTTTATCGAAAGAATCTTCCGCAAGTGAATTTGCATTAGTGGGTTATAACAGGGATTTTAATCTTTGATGAAAAAAACTAGCATTAATTTGAAATTTCCCAGATTGGGAGTTTGAGCTGGATTGAGAGGTGGTTTTAAAACCATAAGTGATTTTATTTCAATATCTCAAATCAGATATTCGAGATATAGAAGCTTCCCCATATATATATTTTAATTTTTGCCCAGATTTAAAATTGGAGGTGCATTTTTATATGCATTGATAGAGTATGTGGGTTAACCAAGGCACCTCGCCATTAAGTGGTATTAGAGCTGGAATAGCTCGTTTGAAAATTAATTGTGGAATGCCTATGTGCTGAAATAAATTTGAAGTTTTAAATTTGTTTAAGAGTGATTGCAGATTTGAAGAGGTGTGCAGTGAAGGTATTCAGATTTGCAGAATCTGAAGTTGAAGGCAAAGTGTTTTGAAGATTACCAGGATATGTTCTGAAGATGTAAACACAGGTGTGATGGTGATGGAAAAGAGATCAGATTTGCAGAATCTGAAGTTGAAGGCAAAGTGTTTTGAATATTACCAAGATATGTTCTGAAGATGTAAACACAGGTGTGATGGTGATGGCAAAGAGATCAGATTTAAATCTGACAAGACAACGTGCAGTGCAGCAGAGCATTGGAAGGATTTGTAGAAGTAATGGAAAATAGATGTTGAAAAAACTCTAAAGGTGAGGTATTTTTTATTTTGTTTGAAGATATTGTTTGCAGAATGTATATTGCAGACAATTGAGGAGCATCTCAGCAGGAAGATCACAACTTTGAAGAGCAGTGATGAAGGAAGCCAGTGAAGGGTTATAAAGTGAAAAGGGAGTGTGGCAGAACCTTCATAATTCCCAACAGAGGTTGGATGAAAAGAGAACAGATGTGTTCTTGAGAGGTTGTATAGGAGTGAAGCCTAAAGGAGCAGAGAGGAATGCTCAAGAGGTTCCAGACATAGTGGACCTGTACTTGCCAAAAGACCAAATCCAGGGAGAGGACTAGTGAGGTAAGTTGTGACAAGGAGGAATTGTTACTACAGAGGTTTTAGTGTAGCCCATGATGAGTGAGTGAGAAATCATGAAGGAGAATATGGCTACTGATAGTCATAACAGAGAGAGCAAAGGTTCTGAGAGAGGCCACAACAAAATGAAGATGAAGAAAGAAGATGCCAAGATAGATGGCATGTAGAGACAATTAAAGAGAGAAGAGTATGAGAAAGAGGTAGTTGAGATCAGGGAACAGTTCAACAAATTGGAAATGATGATAGAGGAAAGTGAGAGAGTTGGTTGGCTCGTGAAGAAGAAAGTAAAGTGGCATAGGCTACAGATGAAGGAAGAGAAGATGATACATGCTCAACAGAAGGACAAATTACTGAGAATGATTGAGTATTTGGAGAAGGACTTGAAGAATGAAACTTCAAGTGAGACTAAGGGGTCAAATGACTTTACATCTGATGATTTTTGCATGTTTGCAGGAAAAACATGTGGAGGTGGAAAAACTGTTGATGTTGTCACAAAGGAAGAAAATGAGACTGCTAGATATTTTGAAAATGTCCATGCACAGTTGGAGAAAAGTTTTACCTTCCGATACATTGGAAGCAAAGGAATTCTAACTTATGATGATGGCCAAAAGCTGGAAATCCATAAATCAATTTGACAGCTCGAAGAGACTGAAGAGAGGACCATTGAAGAATTTTTGAAATGTATAGAAGACTTGGAATAGCAGGAAGATTTGATGAGCAAATCATCAAATGAGACCCTGGGGTCTTATGATTTTGAAACTGAAAAGTTGTGTGTGAATGCAGGAATTGAAGAAAATAGTTCATATGATGAACCTGTAATGAGTGAAGTTGAATGTTTCCAAGCAAACTATGATGATGATTATCTTTCAGATGAAGATCAGATTGAGTTACTAGAACAAAAGGAATTCATAAATTCCTTGTTTTATGAAAGAGATTGTTTCAATGGGAACATGACAGTTATGTCTGATGATGATGAATTTTTTATTAATGATGATAATGACAAATTGATTTTATTGAGTGGAAAAATGGAGAGTGATGGACAGATAACTGAAGTTATTGCAGGTATGGAAGATTAGAATTATATTCTGATGGAATCTGAAGAGGCAGTGACAACAGGAAACTTGACTTGTGATAAGGAGGAATATAGTGAAGATTGTATGAATTTTTTCTCAGATGAGATGACAAATTTGTGGCATGAGTTAAGTGTTCTGGAGCAGAGGATAGAAGCACAGAGAATAAGTGTTCAGATTCTAAAGGCAGAGATGAGGGAGAATGAAAAGGTTCATTTTTATGAACCAGTGCAAGGAGACATCCTTGGAGAGGATGATGAAGAAGAGAGACTAGCTCACAGTCTCAAGAGTTATTTAAAGGATTGGAATCAACATACTAATGTGTTGATGACAGAGCAGCAGATTGAAGTGTTGCTGGAAAGAATGTCAGAGCAACAATTTGCAGTGTTGCCAGAGGAGGAAGAGACACAAGGATTTTATAACTTTGATGTTTGTTTTATGATTGCTGGTACTGATGGAAGGACTAAAGAATGTTTAGTCTAGGAGAAGAAAAGAGATGATGACAGTGACTGGCAATTTAAATACCAGTTTGAAGAGTTGCTGAAGGTAGAGAATGAAGAAATTGTCATGGGTGTCAATCAGGAAGAGTTTTTCTGTTGCAGAAAACAAGAGGGTATGGATGATGGGGTGGCAGTAAGGACTGAGCAAGTAAAAGCTTAGAAAGCTAGAGCAAGGGCTCAGCAACTGGAATCAAGATTTTAGCAAATAATAACTCAGCAAGCAGAAGAAGAAGTAGAAGCTCAACAATCAAGAGGAAGCAATATCCAACAATCAGAAGATAAATTAGATTATGAAATTGAATTGATAAGAAGGCTAATGGTGAAAGTGTCTCAAAGGAAGACATCAACAAGAAAACAAAGAAGCAGAAGCAGCAACAAAAGAAAGATAGAAAGAGAATGTAAAACTGCAGCCAGTGGAGCAAGACAGAATAAGATATGGAAGCCTAGAGAAGTGCAAAATTAGAATATTGCAGTAGATGATCAGTTGCAGAACAAAGTGCGGGATCCAGGAAGGCAAGGACTGAAAGCACATGATCAGGAGATCTTGATTAATTTTAACCTTGGGAGCCTGATGTAGGGGCATTAGGTTCTGAAAAATACTTTGTATTTTTGTAGACATAGAGGGTCTTGTGATTTTAATTTCTTATGTAATTGTTAAAAAATTTGAGTGATTTTAAATTAAATATGGAGAAAATTTGTAAATGTTCCCAAATCATTAGAGAACATGAGAGAATTTAATTAGCTAGGAATGTGAAGAGTTTGTTTCAGTTTATCTGGGGGATTTAGGCTAAATTTAGGACCTTGAGAATTCCAAAAGTTTTTTTGAGCTATCAAAGAAGCTGAATCGATTCATTAGTGGTTTTGTATAAATGTAAGCCTAAAGGCATCAGGAGATCAGAGCTGTAGAGTGTGTGAATTCAGTCTTTATAAGAATAGGAGTTTGTTCCTGCAAGCCTACAGGCAGTTGAAGGGGCCATCGATTTTGAATATCTGGCCAACGAAGGAAGTTTTGTAAGAAATTTCATTTATATATTATGAAAGAATTTGTTTCAGCATTTCATGAGTATTGTTCGATTTAAATTCTATGTGAATGGGCTTGAATTTCAATAAAAAACTATATGAACAATGTGGGATACAATCTCTGTAATTGGGGTTGAGATGAGACTCTGCATTTGATTATGATTATGCCCTCCATAGAGAGAAATTGATGTTAATTATTATGTTTGAAGTGAAATGCATTATGGGTTACATATTTCTAAGGAATATCAAGAGAAGATTTGTAGTCATTGATCACTGCAAGGATCAATGACCCAAAGGGGGTTGTGAATAGCATTTTAATTGAAATTCGCAAGTGTTGATAGATGAATGAAATTCATTGTAGAAGGGAAGAACCCTTTATAAGTAGTAACCGCTCTGTTGAATACAAACAGTGAAACAAAAAGGTGAAATGGTTGAAGGTGAATGCAATCAGAACTATAAGTTAAATGGAAGCTGGTGACTCCAAGATAAACTTCTCGACAGGAAGAATTATATAGCAGGTCTAAGAGGGATTCGTGCAGAATATTACAAGTTCGAAGTAAAGGGAGAACTGGAACATTGGAACTATGAGTCGATGGCGAAATATGAGTTAAATTCATAATGGAGTGATGGCGTATCTGATAAACCATGAATGTGAGAAGCAGTATGATGGCATAGTGGAATCATGGAATAATACCACCATGGAAAGAAGTCGATCTGCGAGTTGATAGAAGTGGAACTGCGCATTGATATAATGTGGAACCGGGAGTATTTAACCATAAGTGGGTGAACAGTGAGAGCGGTTTCTTTAAACCACAAATGAGTTTTGCATAAGAAATAAATGGTAAGTGGTAAAGTTGAAAATAACGCAATATCAGCCAGCGTCCAACATGTGGCATAAGGCAGTATTTTAAAACTGCCTATTTCGCAAAATATTTGCGTGTTAAAGCTCAGTGATTAAAAAAATGCGGTTTGCATTCGATCATTGAGGCAAGGGATCTAAGGGCAGTCGCACGGGAAAGTTGTCAGTTTGTTAATGCAACTTTTATCACATGAATTCAGAGGAATAGAGCATGGCATCTTTGTAATGCGACAACCATTGATTTGTTGAGTTGGCGTGTGATAAGCTTGTAGTCGTCGGATGGAGAGGTATGTTAAAATATACTATGGGCCAGGTATTATTATGTGAAGTTCGAAGTTATATGTACGCTTAAGGTTTAATCCAAAGTCAAAATGGTTAATCAGAAATGAAATGTTTGATGAACTGTGGGAAGGATATAGTGCATTGGGTTTTTAACCAAGATAGCATCTTTAAGTTGAATTCCCAAGTTGCCCAATTATATAGTGGTTGTTGAACCTGAGTTATAAATTCGAATGCTTATTCAATATTTCCGTAAAGTAGAAATTGGATGTATGGTTTTATAACCATTGGTTAAGGAGAAAACTTTCACATCCAAAGTTGGTATTGTTTCCTTTTATAAACCATCAAGTTTATTGAAAGAAGCTTCTGCAAGTGAATTTGCATTATTGGGTTATAACAAATATTTTAACCTTTGATGAAAAAAACTTTAGCATTAATTTGAAATTTCCCAGATTGGGAGTTTGAGCTGGATTGAGAGGTGGTTTTAAAACCATAAGAGATTTTAATTCAATATCTCAAATTAGAGATTTGAGATATAGAAGCTTTCACATATACATATTTTAAGTTTTTCCCAGATTTAAAATTGGAGGTGCATTTTTATATGCATTGATAGAGGAGTATGTGGGTTAAGCAGGGAAGCCTGCCATCATATCACTAGGTAATCTATGAAAAGGATGCACACAAAGTGTTTGAAAAAATGCTTCAATGAGATGATTTATTATGGATTTATAGAATGTGGTTGTACATAGGTGAGGAGAGAATCAAGTGTGCCAAGTCGAGAGGATGGTAGCATAAGTGTTGCTATAGCAAAGAAAAAAAATTATGTTGGAGTCAAAATAAATTTAATTGCATGTAAATGAGCATATGGTGGTAAGGCTTGGTAAGGCATGCATACTCTTGGGAAATTATCAGTAAATTATAGAGTTAGACCTAGGTGACTTGGGGCATCCAAAATTACTAGATATCTTGGATATAAAATTTGAGGGGGTAGGGCCTGAAGGTAAGAGGTGCTAGCTCACTTGGCCAGTTTGGCTATATTTGGTCAAGGAAAACCATAATTCAAGCTTTAAGTGGGTATTTTTAGGTAAACTTTACTTACTGAAAGATTCCAAGTTGCTCGGTCAAATAGTGGTGGTTTTGGGCACATGGCTTTACTTGGTTATGGTTTTCTGCATGTGCATTGCATGTAATTAATCCTTAAAAAGGCTTGGAATAATTCATTGTAATGTGCCATGAATGTGAGTGGTGAAGGCTCACTTGGCTGTCTTATCCAGGTTTGGCCAAGGGACACTAATAGAATGTTATGTTAGCTATTTTTTCTGTGGATTTTGGTTTGCCACGATAAACATTGTGTTTACATGTTTTATGTTTTTGTAAATTTACTTTTCACAATTAATTTATCAATTTTTCTTTGATTCCATGTTAAAAGTTACCAAGAGAAATTAACTGAGAGAAATAAATTTACCAACAACATAAACACACATGAACACAATGTTTATACTAGAAAACCCCAATACAAGGAAAAACCGGCTAACATAATATTCTATTAGTGTCCCTTGGCCAAACCCAACTAGGCCAACCAAGCGAGCCTTCACTGCTCAGATTCTTAACACATTACAGTGAACTAATTCAAGCCTTTAAAAGGCTTCATTGCATGCCATCAATGGGCACAAAACCATGGGAAACAAAAACCATGTGCCCAAAATAAATCAACTTTTACTCTTTCACCAAGTCAAGTTTTAAATATGAATTACGTGGACCTAGACCTTGAATGAACTTTTTCAAAGACTCGGATAATAATCGTGGATCTTTAATATGTGATGATGCATCAATGTATTTATTAAACATTGTCCCCTTTGGACAATTAACCAAAATCTACGAATTATCCTACCCTTCAGATGAGTCCAGCCATCTAATGTCGTTATGAATCAAGTGTGTTCCCATAATGCCTTAAACTACTCTATTTTAGCATTGAAATTGGGCTTTTCATTTTGAAGAGTAGGAACTCTTAACTCATCACAAGAAATGGCTTTTCACCTTGGGCCAAAAATAGAACCAAAATCAAACATAGGTTTGTAGAATGGATTGTTCTTGGCATTGAAAAGAGCATCGCTCCATAGAAAATACATACCCACTAGCTTGTCAGTGTCTTCTTTCTCCTTTATTTTAAGCATCGACCTGATAAAAGCTTGTGCACCAAGCGTGGCTATAGGGACAAAAAAAAAGAGAGGTCTACGAGTGGTTGGCCCTTATGGAAGGTGATGCTAAAGAATAATTGTCACTTCTTCCCCCCACTCCTCTCCTTGAAACTTGAATTTTCATAGTTTCCATGTTCTCTCTAGTTGCATCCTTATCTACAAATGATTTTTTGGCATACAAATGATTTTTGGGCTTGCTTTTGAGAAAATTTCCTAGGATTTGTACAAGTTGGTATTTCAACTAGGAGATTCCCCCCATAATATGCTTCCCATGCAGCTTGCAATTCAAATTTTGTCTATTGAAATATTTTCACATATGGTTCAAATGTCTTAACATTTTTAGTCTTCAATGTAATGATTTTTTAGATACACATGGAACAGACAGAAGATGAAGAGAAATATAATACTGTGTTGTTATGTTATTCACATGATGTACATTTATAATAACTTGGAGTGATCCTTGGATTCCTTATCCCAAGGTCTCTTGGACTTCCTAAGACTGTTTAGCTTCCACAGTAACCCAAGGAGGATTAAGTTTCCAACATTCACCCCCTTAATCCGAAGGGGTATGTATGAATCCAAGAAGAGAGTTGTAATACAAAAATGTGCAAAGTTTGCATGGTAGTGCTAGGTTGAATGAGCCCTTTGAAATGTTGGCATAAGGAGGTGGTTTAAGGATGACCACAAACAATGGAATGCTTAGTGCAGTTCCCAAAACTCTTCCAAATATGGAAATAATTTGAGGTCCTCTAGTAGAGGAAGTGCTCCCAATGCTTTGAAGAGGGAGACCTTCAACCTGGAAAAGGGAGGTCTGGAACCCACATGAAAAAGGGAGAACCTCAAATTGAAAAGGGAGGTCTAAACCAGAGGTGGTTTATGGATGACAACCAAATTTGGAATGTTTAATTAAATTATTGGAACTTCTCTAGAACTGGAAAGAATTTGAATTCTTCTGCTAGAGGAAGTGTCCCTAATTATTTGAAGAGGGAGAAGTTCAACTTGAAAAGGGAGGTCTCAACCCCACATAGATGGTTTAAGGATGACCACCAACCAAAGGAATGATTGTGGGCATCTTTGTCTCTGAATAAAACTCTGAATCTGCAATGGTAGGTTGTGTCTCAGTGTCACTTGATGTGGCTTTGAAGCTTTTATATAACCATCATTTCCCCCCCGTCAGATACAAGATGAGATGATGGTGAAAACTCAACTGCAAGGGATTTTAATATTCTAGAATAGGTTCTGATATATGACTGAAACATCTTCTTAGATTTTGATGCCCTTTCCCTAGAAGCGATCCATTTAAGATGAATCTTTGTTCTTGCATGAGCCTTGTTTTTGAAGCATCTGTTTGAAGAATGAGTGGTTTTATGACAATTATTACATGGATGAATATCGAAACAATGTTCTTTCATATGTCCAACTCAGTCACAATGTTGGAATTTAACATTCTGTTGTTGTTGCGGTGGAATAGGAGAAGAATCTAGAACATTTGAAGGTGTAAAGTCATGAAGAAACCTTTCACTATGGAACTGGATGGGCTTTGATTAATCTAGAATATGGAAGGACATATCCTTGGCATATCCAAGACAAGTTTTATGCTTATTGCTGAGAAGATCCTCCCAAGGTCTGATGATTGTCTTAGGAAGTGCAGGATGAAGTTCGACACTTGCATGCAAATCTACTCTTGAACTAGGTACTTAATGTGAATCAACCAAAACATTATCGATTTTCTATTGAGGGGAGTCTGTATCGATGTTCTGAACAAGTTCAAAATTTTGAATCCACTGTTGTAATTTTTCTCACTGAAGTTGAGATTCAAGCTCCAAAAAATCTAATTTTTCTTGTGTATTATGCAGACAGATTTTAATATCATAGAGAGTTTTCTTGTTGATTTTCTCCATCTCATCAACGACTGAATGAGTTATAATATTTTATAACTCTAATACATCACCAATTAGAGCCATTTAGAAATTATTACAAATATTTTCCAATCTGCACTGCAATCAAAACTTTACTCTCTATGTAGCATAAAATATATCGTTATGATACTTGTATATCAAGCAACAAGCCAATACAATGAAATCGAAATTCAACACTATGTATTGTGTAAAAAAAATTCTCTCTACTAACAATATTCTACAGAAAAATTCACTTCTAGTGGTAATTTATGTTTAAAAAAAACACTTTTGGTGGCAATATATATATATATATATATATAAGGTATTATTTGGGGAAGGGTTACATGGGAGAAGGGCTATACAGGGATGGTATTTTATGTGGATGTAACATATGAGTGGATGGTTATATGGGGGGAGAGATTATTATCAAGATTCGGGGAGAAGGTCGAGGCGTCGAGGAGACTGGTGATATAGCGGTATATTGGTGAGCCCGAACCTCGGTGATGTAGCAAGTGGTGAACTAGAAGGTGGAAGAGCTAAGGGACAGGTGGTGAGCAGTAGCACCAACATTGATGGGAGGGGTCGACTGGTGGAGAGGCTGACAATGTGTGAGTATGAGCCAAGAGGTAATGTACGGATTCTAGAGGTATGAGAATTTGGGCTCAATACAACAAGTGGAGGTCGGAGTCGACTATGAGTACCAGAGTGCGAGGGTGGATGGGCAACAAAGGATCTCTTAGCGACACCATATTCAGAAGGTAGTGTTGACTATAAGTGAGGAGCTGACAGGGGTCAGGGACCGGTGATATACCATCCTTCGTGGCTCTATGGGAGTGCAATCGGGGACGAAAGGTGGTATTAGCTCCAACTATGAGTGAGGTTATAGTAAGCGAGGTTTGAATAAAAGTTTTGGTTCTCCATAATCGATTCCTGCACACACAGACCATCAACGTTGTATATAAATTGGGATTTATGGTCTCAATTGGGATTTAAAATGGCGATGTTAACATTCGTGATGCTCAAGATACTTCTGCAACACATGTTCACTACCTTACATATCTACTGCATCTATCAGCGTGTGATCACTACATTACAGATATCGCTTACCTTTGAATTCCTGTATCACTCATGAAATGGAGGGTTTCAGAACCTTCTACTACCTCGACTTTGGCTTTTATTTATACCAAAAGCATCTCTATATCAACAAATAGTTACAATATTTTTAATTGAAATGAAAGGCGAGCCTTCTTTCCAAGGCGATACTTACGCCATCTACTCAACCAAAGTGCTTATGTCAAAACTCCCTTCAACCTGAAAACCTTCATTTTTTTGTATTTGGAAAGTTGTAGAGTTCTGAAAAGGATACCAAAATTATATAGTTTTTACATTGGTATGCCCATGCATTATGCATGACACAATTTTGGTAGAAAACCAAAGAAACCACTGACAATTAATAATCCATCTAAGAAGACTATTCAACAAACCACTCTTAACAGTTGTGTGTGGGATTCCAGACTAATCCTCATCTAGAAAGAGAGCCCACCAAACCCAGACACACAAACCAGATGAGAAATTGATACCATCAAAACCAGAACACCACCTTATAGTTACAGAATGAAACATTGGTATTATCGGATTCTCAGGGCCACAACTTGGCAATTGTTGCTTCCAGTTTATGGATGGATCTATGTATCGAAGACTTTCACAAAATATATAGATTGTTAAACAAACAGGTTCTAAAGGATATAAAATCTCAACCTACATATTTTTTGAAGGATTTTGGAGCATGAATGAATTCATAGCAGTGTTTCATGTACAGTTCATGGTACAGAGGGCATTAGAGCATTGCATTGGTATAGAGGAACATATCTGGAACTATTAACCTTTGCAGTTGCAGGCATTAGGGGAGTTTTTAGGTCTAAAATGGGCCTCCTTACAAAAATGCACAACCAAAATAAAATTAATAAGAACCAATAGGATTCAAGATGATGATGTCAACCATGGGGGCTGATTCACCATTTTTTAAGTAAAATGGTTAAAATATTAAAAACAATAAAATAATAAAACTACTTTTCAACTCATATATTCAACTTATCTCCCAAATTGTTTACTCAAATTTTGAGTAGGAATACTTGTTGGATGAAAAATTTAATTCCTCATCTAAGAAGTACCCATGTTGCATACTTTTTATGGACCATACTACACAAAAATGAGAAATACATGAAAAAACATGATTGCAATAATGTTTTTCATGTATTTCTCATTTTTCAATTAGCAGGATCCATCAAATGTATGCAACATGCGTACTCCTTAGATTAGGAATTAAATTTAAATCCAACAAGTACTCCCGCTCGAAATTTGAGTAAAGAAATTGGGAGATAAGTTGAAAATACGAGTTGAAAAAGTACTTTTTTTTTCCCTCTAAAATTTGATGATGTAATCAAATATTATTTTATTATTTCCACTATAATTTTATAGTTTCCTTAGCAGGCCCATTTTAGACCTCTAAATCCCCTTATTGGTTTGGTCTTATCACAACATAGGAATGGAAGAATTGTCAGAGGTAACAACCTCTATTCTAATAAATGCTCATAACGCTATAAAATACACAAGGAGGAGAACACTGGTTTACAAAGGCCACCCATCATGGGTCTGATACGATGTTAGACACACATGGAATGGACAAAAGATGAAGAGAAAGATAATTGTGTGTTTTTATATTATTCACATGATGTAAATTTATAATACATTGGATTGACCCTTGAATTCCATATCCAAATGTCTCTTGGACTCCCTAAGACTATTCAACTTCCACACTAACCCTTGGAGGATTAGGTGTCTGACATGATTAAACCTAGATCAACAATATTAGAATCAAAATACAAAAAAATTGCATAAAATAATACAAATGTAAATGATACATAAACGATCTCTTACAATGAAATAAAAATTTAAGAAAAACGACAGAAAACTAATATGTATGCAAAAATATCCAAAGATTATTAAAAAAATACGAAGAGCCAAAGATACCTGGAAATACACCATAAACTACGGGAAACCCTACCCATTGATAATAATTTGATTATCACAAACAAAACACCTATGGAAGAAAAAAACCCTTTATTGGAGTTTCTTCCATAGTTGTTTTTCTTGCCATAATCAATTTATTTTAAATATAAAGAGTTATTTTGAAATATATTATGGTTGAAGTAGTTGTTAGAGGAGTAAGTAAGGGAAGTGTATGACCTCATCCTCTCACCACTGCCCAGTGGAAATCCTTGGATATTTTCTAGATATGGACCACTGATTCTCCCAAAACATTTACATGGTATGCCTCAAAATTATATGACAATACTTCCAAAATTTAACGAGGAGAGTGAAATATTGGTTAATGATCATCTTTCTACTTTCCAATTTTGTTATGATAATTTAGCTGTTGAACATCAAGGTTTTATATAAAATTATTTTTTTAGAGTATTAAAGGAGATGTTAGGAAATGGTTTATAAATCTACTTGAATATTCCATTCAAACATGGGCTGATTTCCAAACAAATTTTCTAAACCAACACGTACAAAAACAAGACCATCAATTTAATTTCGCTAAATTTGTAGCCTTAAAGAAAAGGGATAGTGAGAATGTATTAGAATTAAATGAATGTTTTAACAATCTATAACATAATTCTTGCTGACATTATACCATCTCTAGCAATACGTAAAGCAACTTATGAAATTTATCATGATGTATATTTTGCTATGATGCTTAGAAAAAGAAGTTAATTACACTAGGAAGGATGTGAAGTGATGCCATTAATATTAAGGGAAATATAGTAGTTTAGGTAGAATTAAGTTTGGGATTAAAATCTAGATAAAAATAAACAAAAAGAAGAGCTTGCAACTAAAGTTGTCTTATAATGTGCACGATGTTAAGATGGAAGAGATGATCAATCTTATTTTAACTCTTTCTATCAAAACTATAAGACTTGAAATGGAAAATAGAATTGTTGATTCATCTCCACAAATTGTGGGGCAAAGGAATCCATAACAAAATATAGCTCAATAGAACCCTGATTTTTAGTTTAGAAATCCAAATCAAATTATAAGGCCATTTAATCATTAGTTAATGAGAAAAAATGAGTAACCACATGTACAACCTCCTATGAGGAATAATGGTGTTTATGAAAAAGAAAAAGTTGAATATTTTGATCAAGAAATATTTGTAGATAAAGATCCTATGGGAGATATAAATTGGTTAGATGATGAAGGAATCTCATTTAACTGAGAATGAATTTCAAGATTCATTGGGAATTAATAAACTATTTTTTGAAGAAAAAAAATAGGAATATGGTGAGGCTTTTTTGTCAACTTAATACAAATTATTGGTGTGTGCTTTGCAAGTTGAAATGCAAGACAAATATGTCTTTCAACCTTGACCAAGAAAATAATAAACACCTCATTTTAGTTTTTAACCCTGTGCAACTCATTATTGCAAACAATTATTAAGAAAACAAAAAGGATGTAATGGCTAACACACACATTAACGCAGATATTTGATCTTGGAAACCCAAACTGAGAATACTAGTAAGATTTTTTCAGTACATTTTTTTTATACACTATAACAGTATAATATATATATCATGTAACATCATAAAGCATCAATCCATTTACCATAGATTAGAATACAACCATATTTCCTTAACTAAAACTACAAAACCATAGTCAAAACCATCGTGCAACACAAACGGCTAAGGCAAAAACTGTGTGTTGAAAACGGACAAAAATAGATGAAAAAACTACATAACCCTAGAATTCCCACACAAGGGGGCTTCTATCCCCTTATTACCCTGCCACTATGTCTGAAATCATGTACCACATGAGGATTATCATGCAAAGATTATGACATATACCCAACATTCCCAAGGTCACAAAAGACAAACAGGATATTAGGGAAAATATGCAACAAAAAAAGATGAAGTGAGAACTCATTCTAAAGAAAAAGTAATTAACGATCTAATATTAATGCTAATCCTTTTAGTTTAAAAAATTAAATAAAAAAATGGTTTTTTGGTCTTACCTTTTTTACATGAATCGGTATGTTGTTGGTTGTTTGTTTCATATCTGTAGCTCTCGCTAAGTTTACACAGTTTTCAATTGCAGAATATGAAGCTCTCTGGCCTACAGTTCAGGCAGTGCCTTCATTATCATGTTAGATTTAAAGGTTACTCTGATGAATGGCGATGAACAATATTTTTGGGAAGTTTTGGCATGTCCAACCATGTGGTTCCTAGACTATTTATCTTAGTGATAGCACGCTTGAGCAGTGATGTTGGCAGTTATAATGTTGTTGTGTTTAATTTTTTTATTGGTTCCTATTGTGTTGATTGTAGTGGTGGTTGTTCTTGTTATCTATGTACTTAGAGGTGTGGTAGTTGGCCTCTTGTAGGTCGTTCATGATTTATAGCTTTTGTAGTCTTATGTTGATGTTGTCTTTGTAATTTTGGTTCATTTAATGCAATATGATGTTTTATTTAAAAAAAATGAAATAAACAACATTAAGGTTTCCATTCCTTTGTTAAAATTGGTTAGAATTTACGCTTGCAAAAATGAGGTGGACAATTTTGAAAATATTTCTTATGTAACTTAGTTACATACTAACAATTTGCAAGGTGATTTTTCACAAGTATTGTTTGGACCTCATTTTGAAGAAAGAATAATACTATTATGTCCATTTAGGGGTACTAGTATTTAATATTTTTCATGAAATATAAGAGGAACCAAATGGAATACAACACTTGGTTAATCTTTGTTCAACCAGAAGAGAGTGGATTGATGATATATTTCAAGTTTATTGATAAAAAGTGAAAAATGTTTTTGATGAAAGAGTTAAAGATAGAAACTTTCCATAGGTGACCTAGTTTTGAAATGGAATAAGGTAAGGGAATATTTTTGCAAGAAGAGTGAATTTCACAATTTTTGGACTAGCCATTTTTAATTGAATAGTGGAAGTTGAAAAAACAAATAATAAAAATTTACAAGATGAAAGTTTAAGAACGCCTGCTGATTATTTCCTCGAACATTTTCTTGTTTATTAACTACTTTCATATTCATCGGATTTTGTAAATATGTTTTTTTGTTTAACTTTATTTAGTTTTTTAACATTTTCTTCTCTTTTGAAATGAGAATTTTATGTATAGAATATATATGTATGTATAATCCTAAATATTTTATTTTGCAATTTTCTTTTTTTCAAAACGAAAATTAATGAGAAAAAAACTATTTTTCTTATAATTATTTATTGAGCCCATGAATTAATAAATTTGGTTTGTTTTTAAAGAGGATTATTTGAAATCAATTTTTTTTAAGGAAAAAAAATGTAATGCACCTAAAACTTACATAGTATTCCATTATAAGAGAGTAAGTGAAATGCATTTTAAAAAATAGATATTAAAAGGGATATTATTCTTAATTATAATAAGGATTCTTTTACAATTAAGTAACCATCTCATTAATAATTAATTCTTATATTGAGAACCTAACTTAAAAAAAAATTTATTCGAAGTAAAGAGGAGGGAACTGATTTGTTTTTAAATTGGAAAATGAAAATATATCCAACATTATGAATGTTTCTTGATAATAGAGCAAGGTTTATGGTTCTGTGATTTTTCCACCGAGGCTATGGACACATATCGGTAATGGAGGGACATAAAAAAAATAATCTTAACTAAATATATCAAAATTTTATAAAATATCTCCATGATAGGGTTGAGCACATGGTTCAAGTGGGTGTTTTTGGATTTGATCCCGCCACCCTGTAACATGATATGCATTTAAGAGAAGGGGGTGTGGCTCACCCCCAACATGCATTTGCATGCAAAGCTATATATGGTTATTAATTTTTGTAGTGGTAGGTGGGAATTAGCCTTATTCTTGGTGATTTGGGTGGTGATCTGGATAGAGGCAAGGTCAAGAAGCCGAACTCCCTATGCTTTGTGGTATCACTAAGATCATATGTAGTGAGAGAGTCGCTTGTTTGGGTGTTTGCTTCTTATGCGGTGAGGCTGGTATATTGCTTGTTTCTGGTGAAGTGAAGGTGGGAGGGCATACTTTGTCAGCATGTAGAGTCTTTGTAACAAACTTACGATCATGATAGCAAAAGTTAGCAAAGGTAAATTACAAGCAACGTGGGCGAGGAGGCTCAAGTTGTTTCCATCCTGGTCTTACTTTGTATACTTGCATCTCTTTCTAGTTATTTTAGTTTTGGTCCTATTAATCTATTAGGGTTCTGGTGTTGCTTTTTGAGATATTCTTGTTACATTTAGTCATGGGTTTGTTCTATTTTTGTCCGAGAAAGTAGTGGTGATTTTTGGTCTGTGTGTCTCTCATATCATGTTTGGTCAGTTGAATTTTATTTATTCAGTGTTTCCCTTTTGGTCTAATTTCGTCAATTTTAACCATGGAATGTCTTATATATGGGGTTTTTTTATGGCTATGTCTCATTCTAAATCCCCAAATTTTAATCAATTGGAGAGGAGGAAGTATTAGTTGTATTTGAGTCCCTACGTATTATGGTTCCCCCATTAGTTTAGTCCAACATTCCTTGTATGGTGATAACACTAGTCATTTGGTCAATCCACACTTTGTTTGTGTTCTATCAAGAGACTACTGTAGTCAGGTCATGGTTGTGGTTTCTTGTTGTAATTTTTAGGGAATTGAACCCATCCTTCCTGCAATTCCTCCCAAACAACATATGTGATACAGGAAGGTCAGCGATGGAAGTAGCCTGTAGGGGAAACATAGAGGTTGAGTCTTTTCCCAAGACTCAATTGCAACATACTTTAATGCATTTTCTCTAGAGATGTGACATAACATAAGGAAATTAGAAACCCAGGTAGGAGTCAAGAGGCAATTCCACTTGGACTCTGAGTTAATTGAGAAGGCCTCATCTTGGGTTCTGGACACTAGCCATGCCAACTGACGAAAGAAGCAATACCTCAATTTTTGGGTGATTTCTTGGTAGATAAACACTCTTCTTGGTATGGTGTTAAAGGATAAAAATGTGAAAAGATACAAGGTATTTTCTTCACTCGAGGCCATCAAAAGGATGTTGAGGAATCAACGCTTCTGTATGGATAGGCTTAATGCAAGGCTAGCACATGTATAAGGGCACATGTTATGTGAATCTTATAATGTTGCACCTCCTAGTTCAAGCACTAGGGACCCGACTCCTATTTCTTCTTTTGACACTTAATGGCTATTATGACTACTAGTATTTCATGATTTTTTTTTATGTAATCTTATAAAAACTAAAAAAAATATGTTTATTTTTGAAATACCTTAAAAGCCTTAAAGAATCATAAATTAGTATTTTTTTTTAATTCTATAAAAACAATAGTAACTACACAATGGACAAGATATAACAACTTTATATTTGGTTGATGTGATAATATAAAGTGTTTTAATTTAAAAAAATAAAAATAAAAGATAATTTTTTTTTATAAAATCACTAAATTTGACGAAATTACTTTAAAAGAGAAATTTTCCACCTCAAATATTTGAATAAAATTTAAAATGAAACTTTTCTAATTCAAATATTAAAATAAAATTTAAAATAAACCATGAATGAATATTTATTTATTGAAAATTGAGTCTTTATTTTTCCTTGGGACAAATTTAAATTCACTTGTCGACGGTGAGTGGAGTATAAACCTTGTGAAGCGTAAAAGTTACATTTGGAGGAAAATATTAAATTTTGAAACAACTTTGGTCTATTGAAAAAAAAATTCTCTTTATAACATATCAAATAGATTTTGCATATATAATTTGAATTTTCTTAGATTTTGCTTACTTAATTTAAAGTTTCCTTTGTTATAAATATTAATTTTTAATTTGATGCTATATCATAAAATTTATATAATAGAAATAAAATTATCAACTTAAAAGAATTTTAATTTCAAAAAAATTCATTTTTGTGTAAAAATATGGAAAAAATAATCTGATTAAAAAGTGATGATGTTGCATCATGTTTTTTTAGCTTTTAAAAATTTCAATATTTTTCAACCATGAAATTAAAACCAAATATTATTCGTACAAAAAAAACCTTAGAATTTCAATATTTTTCAACTATGGCATTGTAAACTGAATATCATGACTAAAAAAACTTTAAATTTAATACCTAAATAAAAGAGTGATTTTCTTTTTGCTTTTTGACTATATGAATTGATAATTGGGCCAGTTTCATACTCACATGACACGGGCATGACGTGGGCATGACACGAGATTGATTTTGACCACTACCATTATAACCTCTATGTTCTATGTATGTCTCCCCTTCCACAAACACACATGACACTAGCATGACACGGGATTGATTCTGACCACTACCATTATAACCTCTATGTTATATGCATGTCTCCCTTTCCACAAACACATATAAGTCAGGGGGATTTGAAACTCGAATCTCTTGGTACAAACACATCATTTTCATAGCATTTGCCAATTGAGCTACCCCCTAGGGCTAAATTAAAGAGTAATTTTATTGAAAGCATTTTTTTTAAGACTAATTATAGCTCTTGTGAGATCTTAGCCTAAGACAACTTGAACTATTTTCAATCGGACAATAAAATTGGAATATTTTTTAATTGTTGCTTTCATCATTATTTGTTTACAAAAAATTATGAAAAAGGAAAGATGTAACACAAATAATTTTATTTATTTATTTTTTAACTAAAAATATGAAAATACTAAATTAAATAATAATAATAATAATAATAATAATAATAATAATTAAATAATTGTATTTTCCAAAAAAAATATCAATTATAAAAAAATATTAAAACAAAAAAATTTAAGGTAATTTAAAAAAAAAAATCAAAAAAATAGTTGTAGTTTACTCATATTTTCATGTTTTAATTGTTAAAATCTGATATAATTTTTTTTAAATTTCAAATTTGACTTGTGAATTCTCCACAACTGGAGTGCCTATGGGGTTTTCATGGTGTTGAATCCATATATGCAATCAAAAAGACATTTAAAATAATTAAATATCACAATTTAATCAAAACTTCTTTTACCGGACTCTCACCACAAAGTATAAAATTTCTAATAGTTAGGCAATGCCAAAAAAAAGTGGGATTTTTTTTTTTTTAATTTTTTAAGCAAAATAATTTTAAAAAATAAAAATTATATTAAAAATATTTCCCCCCAATATGGTAGATATTTGTAATGGCTTGCTTAGGATTTTCAGTGGGTAAAAAAAAAATTAATTTAATTTAATATATGTATATATATATATATATATATATATATATATATATAATTAAACAAACCTAGATTCATATTAACTTTGAATCTAGCAAGAGCTGAAAGAGATCAAATTTCTTGAGATACAAACCTCTTTTAAAGTGAAAAGAGATTTGATCTCTTGAGATAAAAAATTATTTTAGAGTGAAAAGAGATTTGATCCCTCTTGGGGCTTAGTATATCCATAATTAAGATGGATCTAGATTGGTCATAAAACAAAAAAAATTAAAAAATTAAACTATATTTAAGTGTGAGTTGAATTTCTATTAATTTTAATTTGTAAAATTACAACCCAAGTACATCATGATATACAATATACCCTCAAAATTGGCTATGTACTTTATACATAGGAAGCCAAAGTACTTTATCATCCACATAATACACCCAAAAAAAGACTATAGTTGTGTCAAACATCAATATAGCAAAAACCGTCAACAAAATACCAAGAGAAGGCTATGAATCAAATGAGGTCATAGGTGTCGGATACTGGGCACTGGTTCCAACAAGGTTTGATACCTTTCTAGCATTAGGGTTGACTCTCCAAATGTGATATGTGGGTGCCCAATCTTTCCAGGAAATATTTATAATGCCTCTAAATCCTCTAGATATCATTCAGAAATGAAACAATGCCATTCATATCTTCTCTTTTTTTCCTTTAGAATGCTTCTTCAATTCCTAGTACAAAGTAATAGGATTCAATTATTGGTTCCTTCATCCCCTAATGTGTCTAGGGTCGAGTAGCCAATTGGAAACCTAGACAAAAAGCTCTGAGTCATAATAAGCCTGGCATTCAAGTCCCAATTGGGACTCGAGCTATGAAATGTCAATTCTGGTGTTAGGGGACGTCACTTCATGGTGATGAGATGCTACCTCTTATGCCCAATATTGTGCATTCAGCCTACCATCGGAGCTGCATCTATCTCTACCAGTTGGCCCTATCTAAATCTCAAACATTGCCTGGAAATGGTGAAAAGGGTTACATGGGTAAAACCCCCTCACCCACTCATTAACTAAATGTGGCTATACATCCCATAAGGTTTCGATCCAAATACCAAAACAGGTCCTCAATAGAAAATAGTGTAGAAGACCCTTACGAATTAGGAACACGAGTGAAACACAGAGATCCACACTATGACCTTAGTACAACTCGGGCCAATAGACACCATAAGAGGGATAAAGAGGAAGACCCCTTACAAAATAAAAACTCAACAATGGAATTTGATGCAAAATGAATGGGCAACCTCCAGAAAGAAACCAGGCCTTTGATGTAGGAGAAATTGGCTCTAAAAATAATTATACAATTGAGTAACTTAGGGGTGTGATATTTTTAATAGGAAATTCTAAATATTTTTAAATCATTTGAATGAGGAATATGTATGTGAGACTTTAATTGTAAATATTCTCAATTATGACAAAATATGAGAGATATTAGGTTAGGGATTAAAGAGTCCAAGAATAGAGAATTTAGTTGAGTTGTTGAGATCCTCAAGGGATCATTGAGATATTTTAGGATTAGTTGAGTGATCTATGGAGAAGATCATGGATTTAGAATAATCCATAACTATGTAATTATTTCTATAAATGTATGCCTGCATATGGGAAATGAGGAGGTAGAGGTAGGTGAGTGGAAGAGTGTGAGTTTGAAGAGAGGCCTAGCTTGAGGCCAAGTAATCTGTACATATTCTATTTATTAATTAATTATTTGTTGAGTATTTTGGTGAATAATTATGGTGTGAATTTATGTTGTCTGTGGATTTATGTTGCGTGCATGGCAAGTTAGAGAGAGTTATTATACAGGTCGATTGCGTGGAGCCTACGGTGTATGTGACTGGAGCAACATGAAGTGTTTCAAGTGTTTTGATAGATGATATTTGTGGCATTGCTTGACAGAAGTGAAATCACTGTGAATTTTTTTGTATTGGAGAAGAGTTGAGTGTGGTGTTGCTGCTAGGAGAAAAATGTGAAGCTTGTTTCTCTTCAACATTTCAACTCTGGGCAGATTTTGTAAATATGTAGTAATATTAATAGCAATGAGGAAGGAACGATAAAGGATATAGTTGCCAATTTAATGGCTATGGAGATCACAGAAAAAGAAAAACGACATAGCATGGTAGAGTTTGTTGTATGATAGTTGAAGTAATTCGATGGTGGAGTTCTCATAAACTCATATCTCAACTGAGTGTTCTTGCGGTGTTCGTGTTGGATATTCATCTGGGTGCATTTATTTTGGAACTAAAATTTGACTTGCAGAGGTTCCTAGACAATTTTTCTACTAAGATCTTTCTAACAATCTAGAGTGATGTTGAGAAAGGAATCCAAATCTATCAGAGAGTGTAGCCAGATATGGGCATGCAAAGTTCGATGGAGTTTAAACGCCTCCACAACCTATCCAGAATGATAACAACTAGGAGGAAGAATTTAAACCTTGTTCTACATAATTTTCCTATGTGATATAAGAGGAGCATGAACCATCATGATTTTATGCATATTATTGTTCCATATTGTTGTGTTTTATTGAATATAAAAATGATAGAGATCTCAGGCGTTGTCCATTAATAGAAAATTATGGAATTCATGGTGGAGATCCAGAGTAAGCTGTTAGTTTCAAAGTCTTATTCAAGTCCTCATTGAGCTAATCCAGTTGAGAATGGAAGTCTATTTAGTAATATTCCTTGCCTGAATATTGAATACTTTGTGATCAAATCGTGGGATTTCAGAGAAAATCTAAATGGTTGACCTATTGAAGGACCAGTGAATCAGCGTATGAAGGTTGTGGCTACTGATTCAAAGGTTCAAAAATTCAAACCTTGAGGAAGAACACCATAACAAACTATCCTTTTGGGATAATTCATGGCATAGATGGTATGGAATTTATTTCATTGATTTAAAACCAGTTTAGTTTTGCGTGTTGAACCCAGAAGTAAACTATATTGATGTGTGAGAACTAACTGTTATGGAATGCATGTTGTGGGTTGGACCAAGTTGTGATTATTGTATTTGTTTAAACCTCTACATAGAGTGTAAGAAATCCCCAATCCAAATTTATGGTTATCGTGGAGGTTCAATGTATATAGAGATTTATTTTATCAGAGGAGAAGATAGCAGTGTTGATCCAGGGCTAATTTACCCTGCATCGATCGGAGGGCATAGTGGAAGTTTTGGTTGTTGAAAGTTTTGCATCATTAATTTTGTTTTTTGTAAAGTGAAAAACAACAATTCGTGGGTAGTGCAAAGAAAAGGTGATTTGGATGTTGGTGGCCAATAGTTTGGCATTATTTGGTATCTTAGCTGGTAAAATATCTTTGAGAGGAAATTAAAGCATAGTTACATTCTTGAAATTATATATGCAGATGAATGGTGGAACAAGGTCATGTAGAAATATTTAAGTTGAGATGGTATGTTTTGATTTTTAATCTGGCTTGAGTATTATGTTTTCATTTCCGGTTGCAGACAAAGATGCAATATATCAGTAAAATAACATCAAGAAGAGTTGTAAGAGAAGAAGGACTAGTGCATTCTCAAAGGAAGAGTAATTGGATACTCTGAAGGGAAGTGGCGAAGAACCTAAATGTTCCTGATAAAGGTTGGACAAAGAGGACAAGAGTGTTGTCAAAGAAAGTGGGAGATGAAGAATCAAAGAACAGTAAAAGAGTTGCTTAGAAAAATGGTTCCAGAGGTAGAGAACCATAGATCAATCTCTAGGAGATAGCTTGGTAAGGTAAGATATCGAAGGTAGGTACAAAGGCTTTCTGAAAAGGGAGGCTTAAGTGTAGTCCAAAATTGAACAGATGAAGTTCACAAAGGAGGAAAGGATGACTATTGATAGTCATTCCAAAGGTTCAGATAGAAGCCAGAACAGAGGAAAGGAGAAGGAAGATGCCAAGGAAAATGGCATGAGAATGAGTCAAGAGGATATTGACAGAGATAAAGTTGAGATAAAACTCTACCTTGAGTTATTTATGGATATGTTGCAGAGAAGTAAGAAAGACCAGAGGTATAGTTGGCTTATGAGAAGAAAAATCAAATGGCATAAATTGCAGGTAAAGTTGGAGCATAAATTGAATGCTCAATTGAACATAATACATGAGTGTTTGGAGGAAGTTTTGGTATGCGAACTAGAACATGGCCCATTTTTTTCTAAAATTAATGAAGATAGAGAGGAAAAATCTACAGAGGATCTAAATCATATGAAGAATTCAGAGCAGCAAGAGGACTTGGTGGCTGAAGCATCAAGTGAGACTGCAATGTATTATGTTTTTAAAACTGATAATTTGTGCATGATTGTAGGTATTGTAGGATATAGGCAACCTTTTGAAGATATATTCAGGATGGATGAAGATATTGAAGTGAAATATGATGAATAAAACCTTTCAGATGAGGAAGGATTTGAATCGTTGTAGTAGAAGGAGTTTGTTGATGAGTTACTTAATGGGAGAAGACAGTCATCTGAATTTGTCATGAAGATGGAAGTTAAAAATCTTATTCTCATTAATTATGAGGGAATATTGTCATAGAAAGGTAAGCCAATGAATTTTCCTAATGTTGTTGATGAATAAAAATCACAAGAGAATGTTAATGCAGATAATAGAGCAAGGACAGCTCTTGAAGAGGGCTTATAGAAAGGCAACAAGGCAAAGTGTATTGAAGAAGGAGTTGAGGCAGATTTGTCTCAAGACAAAGATAATACATCACAAGACTGAAGGAAGAAGAAGGACATTTACTACAAAATGATAAGAAAGAAGAACCTGTTGAAGACTATAAACAGTATCATGATGAAGTACTGGTCAGGTGTCAAAGAGAAATTGGGTTGTTGGAGTATTTGCTAAAAGAACCAGAGTATGAGAGTGTGATTGCAGTCAGGAATGAAAGAGTTTCTCAAGCTTTGATTGGGAGAGAGGTGTGTGTTAGTTGCCAATATTCTGATGTATTGGCTAACAAAGAAGAGAAGGCGGAAAAGCATGTAGTCATAAAGATGACAAAAAATTTACTTCCTAAAAGTAAATTTGAAGATACGGAGCAGCAAATGGAAATTTCCAAATAAGATGTTAATTAAAGAAATCAAGGAACAATGGAAATGGATTATGTGATTGAAGAACTATGGAACTTAATGATGAACCAGTTCAAATGGAGAAAGCTGACAACATAAGGAATGGTCAATCAGAATTTAGATATGATTGAAAGAAATAAGATGAACCAAAAGATAGCATACATACAAAAACAGAAAAGTTGTAGAGTATTTGAACAATTACAAACTAATTTTTGGGACCCTAGAGGTTTTCATTAGCATATAGAACACATGACCAGGAGATCATGAATGTTTTTAACTTTGGGAATCTGATGCAAGAGCATTTGGCTCGAAAAATCATTGTACGATTGAGTGACTTAGGGGTGTGATATTTTTAATAGGAAATTTTGTATATTTTTAAATAATTTGAATGAGAATTATGTTTGTGAGACTTTAATTGTAAATATTCTCAATTATGAGAAAATACGAGAGATATTAGGTTAGGGATTAAAGAGTCCAAGAATAGAGAATTTAGTTGAGTTGTTGAGATCCTCAAGGGATCATTGAGATATTTTATGATTAGTTGAGTGATCTATGGAGAATATCATGGATTTAGAATAATCCATAAATATGTAATTATTTTTATAAATTTAAGTCTGCATATGGGAAATGAGATGGTAGAGGTAGGTGAGTGAAAGAATGTGAGTTTGAAGAGAAGCCTAGCTTGAGGCCTATTTATTGACTAATTTGGTGAATATTTATGGTGTTAATTTATGTTGTCTGTGGATTTATGTTGTGTGTATGCCAAGATAGAGAGATTTATTCTGTAGGTTGAGTGCAAGGAGCCTATAGTGTATGTGATTGAAGCAGCATGAATTGCTCCAAGCGTTTGGAGAGATGATATTTGTGGCATTTATTGATAGAAGTGAAATCATTGTGAATTTTGATGTAGTAGAGAAGAGTTGAGTGTGGTGTTGCTGCCAAGAGAAAAGTGTGAAGCTTGTTTCTCTTCATTGTTTCAACTCTGGGCAGATTCTATAAGTATGCAATAATATTAATAGCCATGAGGAAGGAAGGATAAAGGATATCGTTTCTAATTTACTGGCTATGGAGATCACATCACAATAAAAACACATAGCATGGTAGAGTCCATTGTCTGATAGTTGAAGGAATTCGATGGTGGAGTTCTCATAAACTCGTATCTCAACTGAGTGTTCTTGCAGTGTTCATGTTGCATCTTCATTTGGGTGCATTTATTTTGGAACCAGAATTTGACTTGCAGAGGTTCCAAGCCAAGTTTTCTACTAAGCTCTTTCTCACAATCTAGAGCGATTTTGAGAAAAGAATCCACCTCTATCTGAGAGTGCAACCATAGATGGGCACATAAAGTTCGATGGAGTTTAAATGCCTCCACAACCTATCCAGAATGATAATGACATGGAGGAAGAATTTAAACCTTGTTCTACATCACCGTCCTATGTGATCCAAGAGGAGCATGAGCCAACATGATTTTATGCATATTCTTGTTCCATATCGTTGTGTTTTATTGAATAAAAAAATGATTGAGATCTCAGGCGCTATCCATTAACAAAAAAATCTAGAAGTCATCTTGGAGATGCAGAGTAAGCTATTAGTTTCAAAGTCTCATTTGAGTGCTCATACATCTAATACAATTGAGAATGGAAGTCGAGTTAGTAATATTCATTGCCTGAATATTTATGTCTTCATGATCAAATCATGGGATTTCAGAGAAAATCTAAATGGTTGACCTATTGAAGGACCGATGAATCAACATATTCAAGCCTTAAGGAAGAACACCAGAACATAATATCCTTTTGAGAGAATTCACGACATAAATGTTACGGAATTTATTTCATTGATTGAAAACTACTTTAGCTATCCATGTTGAATTCAGAAGTGAACCACATTGGTGTGTGAGAACTGACTGTTATGGAATATATGTTGCGGGTTGGACTGAGTTGTGATTATCAGATTTTTTAAAACCTCTGCATAGAGTTTAAGAAAGCCTCAATCTAGATTTGTGGCTATCGTGGAGTTTCACTATATATATATATATTTATTTTATTAGAGGAGAAGACAACAATGTTGATTCGAGACTGATTTACCTTACATCGATTGGAGGGCGCAACAGAAGTGTTGGTTGTTGAAAGTTCTGCATAATTTTTTTTTTTTTTTTGTAAAGTGAAGAACAAAAATTCGTGGGTAGTACAAAGAAAAGGTGATTTAGGTGTTGGTGACCATATATTTTGGCATCAACCTCCAGAATACCAAATAGAGTACTAGAAGAGCAATCACAGCGAAAAACAAAGCAGCAAACCTCGGTGACTTAGCAACACAACCAGAACATGTATCCCCACACTATGCAAATAGTACTAGAGGATATGCACCACGACCCTAATACACCTCCCAGTAGCAATAATAAGATGACAATTTCTAGGGATAAATAGGAAAAACATTTACAAACTACAAGCTCAACGATGGAACTTATCATAAAATACACAGGAAACCTCTAGAAATCAACCAGCTCTCCAGAATATTAAAGATAACCCCATAAATATAAAAAACTACAGGGTTTTCATAACAGAGTAAGGCTTTAACACAAAGTACTATAATTAAATAATTAAAAGGACACAAGCGCTAACTCGAAGAGTACTTAGAAAATTCCACAACGAGAGTGCCCGTGACTTTCTAATGATCTAGTGTACATATTCCCCCAAAATATACCAACTATTATAAACAAGTTGTCATTCCAGTGCACTGAGTCTCTTGGCCTTGCAACCCTTGATTCTTCCTACAACATGATGAACACAAAGACTTTCGTGACCGCCTTCATAATTTCTAGACAACAATCCTTGTTTTTTGCAAAAACAAAAAACAAAAGACAAAAAGAATGTTTTACATTATAGAAACTCATGTTTCCTAGCTTGGATACCTAAATTAACAAGCAGATTGACAGAAGGATTGATCCCATCTACATCGGAGCTAAATTGACATTATACCTTACATAGAAAATTGTACAATGAACCATCACAATTGGAGGGCCATGAATGAGTCACTCAGATAGCATGTGTGATATTGTATTCTTCTTGAAATCATATTGGAGGAAGAAGACCACGCCACCCGCTTTATTAATTTCCTCGAATGGTGTCTATTAATTGTCTCAAGATATTAATTTCCTCGAGAGGTGTCTATTAATTATCTCCAAAGGTGACAATGACAAGGTGGTGGTCACCTAGGTCACTTGTCCCAAAGCCTATTAATTGTCTCCAAAGGTGATAAAGTGGTGGTAACCTCGGTCACTTCCCCCAAATCCTATTGTTTGCAGAGCTGACAAGGTGGTGGTCACCTCGGTCACCTCTCCAAAAGCCTAATGTTGCCATGGATCACCTGATTGGGGACTGTATTCAAAACATTGAATGATGATGATAATAATATTATATTTATTTTTAAAAAGAAATAAAAAATATATCAAAATTTTAAAAAGTTAAAATAAATGTCAAATCTCACTCGCATAATCAGTTGAGGAGGGGTATAGTTAGCAAGGCGACCTAGGATCAAACCTCAAGGGAGGTGGTTGTGCCTTGTGCTAGTTGTGAGAGTCCTGAGATGACCGCACACTTAATATTTGGTTTCAAAAATATCAACTAAGGGGTATCTAAGCCATGAAAATCACTTTGGGATCACAGTAGACTTGGGCCACACCAATCCTTAACATTGTTGGATATTTTCTCACAGAGTTTTGAACCGATGATCTTCACATCAAATGGTGCCTTAACACTACACCCATCACCATTTGTTCTAAGCCTTTATATATATATATATATATATATATATATATATATATATATATATATATATATATAGATATATATATATATATATAAACGAAAATTTGGAAAAAAAAAAACAAAAAACAAAAAACAAAACAAAAAAGGGTGTATTGTGTGCACATTCTATGTTGGGAAAGCCACATGTTTTTTTTAATGTATTTTTTTTTTTTTATATTCAAAAAATCTGTGATTTTTTTAAAATTATATATATATATATATATACAATTTTTTTAAATATATATATATTAATTATTTTAATTATTTATCATTGTATTTTAATATTTTATAATTTCTATTTATATTTTATTAATTTTTATTTAGAATGCTTTTTGGTTTATTTTTTGAAATTATTATTTTTAATAATAACTAGTGAATAGATAACTTCGAAGGATTAATATGGGCAATACCTACTGTAACACACTTTTTTAATTTAAATAATGGCTAATAGACTTGTTATGACAGATTTGAGTTATTTAACGAATAAGATTATTCGTTAACAAGACTTTGGTATATCTTTTGTAGATAATTAATAAATTGCCTTGAGTAAAAGAAAGTAACTGATTGGTAAATGATTCCAACAACCTAGGTAAAATGGTAGAGACGGTTCTGACAGTTACCTCCCTAGAAGGATAAAAGGAAAATCCTGAGAATGGGAAGGGGTTTTGTGCAGAATGAATGTTAGGGTTAAGCAACAGTTTGTTGCAATGAGTTATCTAGAGATGGTAAGGAAACTAGTGGAGCTTAGGGGAAAACCAAAGAGATGAATAGATTGGATCTAGATCCCGAGGTCTATCTTCTACTGTCTTAGTGAATTACCCAAGGCCTTGGTGAGGAGCACGGGGGGAGCAGAGGACGTGATTACCTCGCTTAAGGTTTGGAGGACCATCCGTTTACTGAAAGACTACACTGATATAAGTATTTTAAGTGTTTGTTTTACATACTGAGATTAATATTTAGATGGAAATGTTCTATGATTTAAGAAATGCCTTGTTTGAGGTCCTATAAATGATGAAGGTATTTATCCTCTGCTTTGTTGGTAGAATGGAATAGAATGCTAGGAAATGATTTATAAACATTATTTTTAGTCTGTTATCAAGAAATACTAGTTTGAATATCTAGAGAATGAAATACAACACCAAATAAATGTAATGATAAAAAAAACTCATCATTCATTGAAATAAGAGAGATATATATACATTAAATATATACACTTCTAACAAAATTGTAAACCAAGAAAATTCCCATGCATTTATAGGGATTTAGTAATAATGTAAGATAAGGGCCAGTGATTTAGCACCCAACCTCATGGAAACAGGTCTAGGGTCCATGTCCCCTGAGCACCTTGCGAAAGTGGACATTGGTCTCTACATTAAACTAACTAGGAGTTTAAAAGCATAATTGTAGAGAAATTTAGAAATACTGAAATTCAATGGTGAAAGTAAGTCTATGAAACCAGTTATGAAAGAAAGAGTACATACATTAAAATCTGGAGATTATACACATCAAATAAATTATATTCTCAAGAGGAAAATTCCATAACTATGAATTTTCATAATTGTTAAGAAGAAATAGGAAAAACCCGAATGGGAATAATGCATAGTCACAACGAGAAAAAACACGGTAAATAGAAAAAGAAACTAGAATTAGATTATAAAGTATTTATTCAACATATCCGAAAATATTCACAAAAATTATAATATAGAGCCTTGACCCCTTTTCAGGAAAGAATTCATTGAAATGTGGGCTTAATAACATTTCTTGAACTAAGTCTGAAGACCAAATTTGTCTCAGACACAATTAAAAATAAACTATAGAGATATAAAAATCATAGAATAGAACTATATAGACAGGTTGAGCCTCGAAATCTTGTAAATAGATTGAAAATCGTGAGATATGAACTAGCAATGTCAGTGTGAATTCTAATCGCAAGCATACCAAAAAAGCTCACTTTAGTTGTGTATAAAGAACAACCCTAACATCAAATATGGTTGTAAATCTCCTTAAATCTGCAGTAGGTGATCAGAGATCAGAATAAATGCTACAAAAATCCAGATCTATATAGTTAACGACATTAAACAACAAAAATAAACAAGAGTTTCTCCATACATCCAATAGACAAGACAAGAATTTGTAAAGAATTTTTTGTATTATGACACCTTGGAAGGGAACATAGAAAGATGTTACCAGTCCACCTCAATGGGATGGGTTCTTGTATGTCTTCAGTGCTTCAGATCCAATATCTCTCTATCTTGATGGTGCAGAAGACCCAAAAAAATGGAACTCAAAGGGAGCTCACAAGAAAAAAGTAGAACAAATATGACAATGATGGAGGATCAAAGTTAGACCAAAATTATAGATCAAAAGGTGATCTCAAGGTAACAAAAGGTATTGAATGAATCGAAAACCCTTTTATTTATAACAAAATATTAAGTTAGTCTAGATATTGGTGCATAATTAAAATATTATTAACCAAATCTAGATCCAACTTACATAGAATATTTTATTATTTCTGTTGGAGGGAAAAGGAATTTGAAATTGGTCAAATCCCTTTATTTAGAAACAATAAATAAATAGATTATTTATTTATTATTTCAAGGATGAGGTTAAGGAATAATTAAATAAATAATAATTTATTTAATTATTTAGAAATGATTTAGCCAAATTCAAGAAGGAATATTATTAAATAATGATTTAAATAATTATTCCTAGAAAATAATAAGATAAATAATGATTTATCTAATTAATTCTCCTATTTTGGGTTAAATATGATCAGGAATATTAATTAAACAGTAGTTTAGTTAATTATCACTAGAGGAAAAATCAAACAAATAAGGATTTATTTAATTATTCCTCATGGGGTTTCCTATTTAGACCAGAAATAACTTAATAAATATGGGTTATTAAATTATTTTTCATTGTGAAAGTAATTTTTCTATGGTAAAATTGGTCTTACATGGTGTATTTTAATCCATATAATAGTATCAAGTTTGATGACCAAAAATTTGTGTAAGAGATTTCCCCCCAGCATGCAAGCATTAGGAGCTAATCATATGACCGAAGTATGTTGTAAGAACACAATCATTGGACACCGAAGCGGATTCAGAGAGAGAGAAATATAAGAAGGACTGAACAAGAGAGGAAAAGACCATGAGGAGGTGATACTTACAGGTGCGACAAATCTCTTTTATGAGAGAGTACATGTTCTGCATGGGATGGGGGAGGCATACCTATGCCCGCCAAGATGACAAAGTACAAATAATAATGGTGTGTCTGTCAAACATGGGATTGAACTATATAGTACATGCTGGCATAAACATGGGCCAAATAAAAAACATAATAGATCCCACATACATACTGTGCCTGGGACAAAAGCGAGGACTTATACAATAATATCTGAGTACATGAGATATCATAACAACCAAAGAGGCCCTGTAAAATAGGAAAGGGATCTGAAAATCTGAATGATACATGCAAACTAAAAAGGCACTGCAAACGGCTCAGGCCAGAAACATAAAATATGTAGAGCTACATCTAAGGCTGTAGTAAAGAGGTCATCCAGGTATGTGGGGGGCTACCTGAAGGGCCACCCCCTCAGGAGGTGTGAAACATCTCACACACACCTGGGAATCACTCGTACAATCTGTTGCATCACTGAACCATCAAGTATATAGATCTCGACCATGCCATAAGGAGCTGGAACTGAGAAACAATCAAGTCAAAGGGAAATAAAGTGTCCCTTTTCCTAATTTGAGGCATCGAACAAGTGTGGAAGTTGGAACCAAGGTACATCACCCTCTAGACCTGTCTTTTGGAATGAATAAGTTGATGTCGACAGACGAAGGCCCATCATTGGTGAGGCAATAAGGAATCCTCAACTAAGGCATGATGGATAATAGTAGATCGACTGATAGACTGACACCAGGGATGATGGTGGAATGGGGGGTACTGAGTAGTCGGCTAAAGACTTCCCTCGTTAGAGCATAAAGGGCATGAATGACCTGGTAGCTATTGACTTGACTTTGGAGGGGATAGGGGATAGTATCACTGAAGGCCAAAATGTGCGACATGAGAGAGGTACAAAGTAATGAAGGATGGAAGACTGTGATGGGAGACAAAAGGGACTTGGGACAAACTCCATGAATTCGATGATGACTCAACTCGGATGCTCTAAAGAAGGGTGACTCAATGATGCGGCCACATAGAATAGGCCTGGTGGGGACCATAAAAACATGAGTAAAATATGGTTACTCATGATGAAAATGGACACGAGCATCGAAAAGTATGAAGGCAAAATGGTTCCCTAAGTACAAGTGTTGTAAGTGAAGAAATTCGATTTTGAAAAGAGGTAAAGTGACCCTTCTTGGAAAAAAGGCTTCCAGGGGAATGATCAAATCACAAAAAATGAAAGGATATTGATTTGAGTGCTCCATGAGAGATTTCCAAATATGCTAATGGTCCGTCAAACCGAGCTATGGTTTGGTCGCAATTGGTGAAAGAAAAATTGGGGTTTTTCTTTTAATAAGGCAATTTCCCTCCAATTTGATTCATTTTCAAGTGTAGCTGTGGTGAATTTGGAGAGGACAAAAAAGCCATAAATATTGTGGTGATCATAGCAGAAAAACCTATCATTGGAATTTAGATCCGTGACTTTTAGGTAGGTGACCTTACTTGTCTAAAGGTGGCCTTAATGCTTCTTTGAGGGATGGTCCCTGTGAAGAATCAAGGTAAGAAAAGAATACAAGAATGAACATCTAGAGAAGGTCTAGAATCATCCCCACCCACAAAGTAAAATAGAAGGACCAAGTGGTAAGTATGGTATCACACAAAGTAGAATATTTTAAGATAGGGTATCAAACATCTGCAATATATGGCTCACCAGAGAGGCTGGTAGGTCCAACTAACCAAGGAATGGGAGGATAATCGATCATACATAGATCGGGTGTGTCTAGGTTGAGAGATTGGTTAATAAAGTGAGAAGGTGGCCAGGGGTTATATCATGCCCCCAAGCATGGGATGCTACCCCCAAGCATATGTGATGGAGGGGACTAATCTGGTATGCAAAGGTGGGAATGATGCCCCTAGCTAGAGGATTTTGTGGAGTGTTATGGTGTTCCAAGTGTTGAAATAATGGATTCAAGCCTTCAGTATCATAGGCACTAAATCCTCAAGAGGATGATGAGAAGGTATAGGAGCATAGGTGCCCCTAAGCATGTTACGCTCATGCCAAATGTATTTATAAAATTGGAATCTGAAGAATTTTTTATGATGTGGTTTGCCATTTGTTTACGTTATGATTATCTTATGTGGGAAGAATGTATTGATGCAGTGCAAGAAATTTAATGGAGGATTACCAATCTCTTTTGGTACTGCATATATGAAGAAAATGGACTAAATTTCTGGGTTCGCATACATGGTGTAACTATCCCAAAGAGTGGATTTCGATATAATGAACCGGTGCTCACCTAGAAAACACATAGGTTGGTCAACAACGATGTTTGTGGGACTGGGTTGTTGATGTAAGATGAAGGAATGATTCAGTGGATCACCCCTAGAATGATATGAAGTGAGATGATACTCTAGAGGTTATTCTATATAGGTAAGAATAATGGTACTAGAGTTGACACTACTAGATGCAGTAGGAGGGTTTTGGAGAATGGCTTCTCCTAGACTCTCAAATATGGGTGCCCCCTTACCAAGACATTGGGTGTCAATGTAATGACCATAAGGGGTGTGTGTTTCGAATGCATGGTTTTGATGTAAGGGGGGATAGATAAATTCAGGGGTGGTAAATGCTTCCATAATGTCATCATCATGATCGAAGATGGGGTGAATGGTGGAAGAAATACCACGTGATGTAGTAGAGCTACCTGACTCATCATCATGAGAAATGAGGTTCACATGCGCATCATCATGGACGATGACTGAGGAACAAGTATATTAAGAATCTACCGATGTTGAGCCAAAGGTGATCACTGAAGGGAGGTCAGGCAACACAGAAGCAGATACCCCAAATGGTTCTTCCACTGTGGATCTCATAGATGAAAGCAGGTAGAGGATAGTGGCCGAAGACTCCATCATCTCGACATCAGGAGTGGGTATGTCAATGGGAGTGGATGTGTCCTCTGGTTCTACCGAGGCAAAACTCGCAAGTAATGGAGAAATGGAATCATTGTGCTCGGCCTCAAATTGGTGAACCACTTCCAAGGAGGTGCGGAAATCATTGAGGTAGGGATAGAGGTGAGTATAGTGGCCATGGAAATCACACAAAGAACAAGGTTGATTTGTGTGAAAATTCTTGAGTTTCTTGGCTGAATCTAGTAAAGAGAAATGGAATTCTAGGATATCAAAGTCAGGAAACGCTTCGTTGACCATGGGCTTGATACAACACAATTCGAGACAATTGTGGGTAGCATGACCGACAACATCACACAAAGCACACGGAGGTGTATGCTTTGGAGGCTTAGGAGGAGAAGGTGTTGTTTGAGCATCCTTTTACATAGGTTGTTTTTTGCGGGCTTTTCCCCCCTCACTCGAGGCTTTCATGACAAGAGTAAATTCTTGTTGAGGTGGCTAAGGCACAGAAGTGAAGGGAGGGGTCATAGCGACCAGTTGGACCGAGTTCAAAGGAGTGTAAGGTTTGAGCTAACCATGCAGGGTATTGGATGGGGGATCAATGTACCAGACTAGGATCCCTAGGGTAATTTTGGGAAGGATTAAGGTAGCCATAATAGTTACCAAAAATAATCCGAAAGGGGGAGAAAGAAATGGTATCTGACCGGAGGGGTAATGGCGAGGTGGAATGGATCCCAGATGGTTAAGGCTAGGGGGAACCATTCCATGAGGAAAAATAAGATCAAGGACACCAACTATAGATGAAGGGCCTTAAGGAGGAGGTCTTGAAGGTTGAGTAGAAAGTAATAGGAGCAGTTTGTAAAGGTATAGACTTTTGAATAATCGAACCAAACCATTTGAGGTTGGACTGAGATGATTGCATCATGAAAACATTCGATGAGATAGGGTCAAAGATAAGAGGGGGGAGACCAGGGAATGAACCAAGGAAAGAGAAATATGTATAGACTCTGGGTGAGACACTAGTCATAGGTTCAACAGTTTGTTTATTGGGCACCGAAGAAATAATGGACTCTAGAGAGGTCTAACACTTTGGTTCATAATATCTCAGTTGATCTATAGTGATGATATTTATGTTTTGAGGAAATCACATCTTATGGTGGATTGCAGATGGGATAGTAGACATCGCATAAGTATAGCTATGACCCAATACAATGTTGTAGTCTAAGGGGGCATCAATGACTTCAATGTCAACACAAACAATTTTTCCTGCAAGAGTATTAGGATAGTTGCAGAACATGCTAAGAGGCTAGGAAGAGTGGCCATCCCCCACATTAATGGTGATAGTGGATGGGGCTAACTCAAGCGATCCGAGATTTTTCCAAACAGAAGCGTACATCACGTGGGTGGATTCCCCCTCTTTAGTGATACATCGAGAGACGTTGGCATTTCGGATCTTGACAAGTATTTGGAAGGTGACGGATGTAGGAAGGGGTGGACTCTCTGACTTTTCAACATCGAAGATAGTCAAATGATCGTCTGAAGGATCCACGTCGTCCATAACAGTTAGTAGAGCTTGATGATGTGAAGGGCACAATTGGAGGACTTCGAGCGTTGACATGGCAGCAAGGGATTATGCCAAGTCATCTACTATACTGTAGGTGTGGGAGGCTTTATCAAAAGCAGCATTTCGGCGTAATGGTCCCTTGGGGATATTGGTATGTACCTCTGACTTAGGTTGAGGGATCTGTAAAGGACCATTGGGTGTTGAAATTTGCTCTGTGGGACCTTAAGACTAGGGCTGGGTTTTAGACATAGTGGGAGGCTTGGTGTACTGGTGGGACCGAGTCTGAAGGTTGAGATTGGTGGTATTGGTCTAGTTAGAGTGCATCATGAGGATCTAATAATCAGAGGTACCAAATGGATGAGGTTGAGTGGCCACCTATCCTTCAGGGGGTTGGGCAGCCACATATCCTTACTGGGGGAAAGGATTGGTAAACACAGCCATTTTAGCAGGTCCAGCATTAGGAGGAACTGATGAGGAGGATTGTTGTCCTCTAGGTTCTTCTTTAGCTTCCCACACTTGACAAATCTGAGGTAAAAGGGGAAAATCATGGGTATAGTGACCATGGACACCGCAAAAAGAACAAGGCTTATTCGTGTTAATGGGCCTATTCTGCTTGGGCTAATCACCCTATTGCTGGGTTGCAGTGTTTTACATATTCCCCTGGGATTGTTTCTTGGATTACCTAGAGAGGGTTGGTTTTGGTTGCCTTTCCTCTTATTTTTGGAAGTGGGAGGATTAGTCCCACTCTTTTGTGCATGCACTTGACTTTGAGGGGGGCTGGTTGCTCTTGCGGAGCTTGAGAAGGCAAGGGAGGCTGAGGTTCTTGTGCTGGAGGAGATGGAGCACCTAGCTGTCGATACGGATAAAAAGGAGGTTGAGCAACATTGGGGTAAACAGGCTGGGAAAAATAAGGACCCGGCATCAGATGATGTGGTTGGGCAAAGGCGTGAGGCATGTTGTGTCGTGGATACATGCTACCAAGAGGGGGAAAAGTGTTAGAGGAGATGGCCCCTCCCTGAGGGAAACAATAACCCATAGGAGGATGAGTGTACGGATGTGAATGGGATCCAACGATACCATCTATGGCATGAGATTCCCCCGGTGTGTTGGCACCACCAGATCTAGGGAGATCAAGTAATATGGTATAAACATAACCAGATTGTATGTAGATCAAGTCGTATTTCAATGCAATTCAGAGGGCTTCTTCCTCAGTCTGAGGAAAGTGAGATGTGACATATTTATCAATAGAGGGAAAAAGATATCTGAGAAACCAGTCCATGTAGACATGGTCTTCGAAAATAGGGGCTTGACACAAGGAACACCAGCTCTATGCTAAGTTTAGTAAATGTGAATTTTTCAAGAAGGATTTCCAATATCTCATACATATGATATTTGCTGAAGGGATTTCTGTAGACCCCGAAAAGATAAAGACAATCATGGAGTGGAAGGTTCCTAAAAATTGGGTAGGCATAAATTCATTTATGGGTTTGGTTGGATATTACCAACGATTCATTAATGGGTTGTTTAAAATATCTTTTCCTATTACCTCTCTATAGTGGAAAGGATGAGTATTTAAGTGGACTCAAGAATGTTAGAATATTTTTGAATTATTGAAGGAACTATTGAATACTACCCCTATCCTAAAATTCGCAAACCAAAGTAAGGAATTTTAAGCATGCACTGATGCATGCAAGGAAGAGGTAGGAGTATTTTTCACTCAAGAAGGTAAATTTATAGGATACGTATCTAGGAAACTGAAGGGTCACGAGCAAAGGTATTCCACCTATGATTTAGAGCTAATTGTAGTAGTGCATGCCTTGCGAATACAAAGGCATTATTGTTGGGAAATATATTTGTGTTAAGAATTGATCATATCAGTTTAACCAACTATTTTAAACATGTGAAAGGTAAAGAGAATCGGGTGGCCGATGCTCTAAGCATAAAATTTAATGGCATCTATGAACTCTACTTTAACCAAGTAGAATTCAAGTTTCAGGAATAGATTATGGAGGCAACGAAGAAAGACCCTGAATATCAGTTCCTATGGCAGCAAGCAAAAGAAGGAAAAAAGAAAGGAAAGAAAAAATACTACGAGCTTAATAATAAACAACTCTTCGTTTATTGAAAAACAATATATATTCCTAATCAAATGAATCTGAAGCGGCTAATTCTAGATGTGTATCATAGGAGTTCCCATGCAGGACATACATGATACTAGAAAATGTTAACATCAATTAGGAAGGACTATTCTTGGCCTGGAATGCGTAAGGACACTGTGGAATACCTGACCAAGTGCTTGGAATGCCAAAAAGTCAAGGTAGAACACCAACATCCAGCAGGATTGTTTCGGCCTATTCCAGTACCATAATGGAAGTCGGAAGTCATCTCCTTTGATTTCATCAATGGACTAAGAAGAAACAAAAGACACAATTACTCAATCATGGTGGTAATAAATAAACTTAGCAAAGTGGCCCATTTCATACCTATCCAGTCAACTTACAAGACACTAAAAATTACTCATATTTTCGTGAAAGATATTTTTAGATTACATGGTATACACAGGATTGTTATCTCAAATTGAGATATAAAATTTACATCAACTTTCTCAAAGACATTATTCACCCAGTTGGGGATGCAAATACAATTTAATACCACCTACCATCCTCAAAATGATGTTAAAACAAATAGGGTGAATCAAGTTTTAGTGGATATGTTGTGCATGTACGTAATGCAACAACCTACAAAATGGGAAGAGTATCTACATTTGGTTGAAATTGCCCATAACAATGGATTTCAAGATTCCCTTAAGATGATTCAGTTTGAAGCGTTGTACAAAAGACAATGTCAAACTCCTATAAAATGGAGTAGTCCAGAAACCAAGATGATGCTTGGACTGGACATGCTGGAGGAAATGGAACGTGAGGTAAGAAATATTAGGAAAAATTTGAAAGCAGCCCAGGAATGAAAAAAAAATTATGCGAATCGAAAGAGGACCTTCCGTGAGTTTGTGGTAGGGGATCATGTATATGTAAGAATTAAACGAAAAAAGAGCACTTTGAGGTGGAATTATTGTGCCAAATTGGCTCCTAGATATTACAGACCATTCAAAATTGTGGAAAGGATAGGACTGATGGCTTATTGACTGGCTTTACCCAGTCATATATTGGTACATAAAGTGTTCCATGTGTCTCTGTTGAAGCGATACATACATGAACCTAAACATGTGATACATTCACAGGGTATACATGTAAGTGAAGACTATATTAAATTTGTAATAAAAATAGACCTATGATTTAAATTAATTATGATAAAGTTTTGTCTATAAGTAGAACAAGATGGTGAGTTTCTCGTAGAACCGCAACATATTCTAGATCGGAGAGAAATAATGCTCCAGAGGCGAGTCATCCCCCAAGTTAAAGTGCAATGGAAGCACTTTGGCCTGGAGGAGGCTATCTTGGAATATGAGCATATTATTCAAGAAGCATATCCGAAATTATTCTCGATGATCAAATAACACCGAGGATAGTGTTTTCCTTAGTGGGGGAATATGTAACACCATGTTTTAATTTAAATCATGGCTAAATCATGGCTAATATATTTGTTATGAAGCATTTGAATTATTTAATGAATAATAGTATTCGTTAGCAAGACTTGATTATATTTTTGAAGATAATTAATAAATTTTCTTGAGTAAAAGAAAGTAACTGATTGGTAAATTATTCCAAGAACCTAGGGTAAAAAGGTAGAGATAGTTCTAATAGTTACCTCCTAGAAGGATAAAAGGAAAATCATGAGAATGGGAAGGGGTTTTATGCAGAAATAATGTTGGGGTTAAGGAACAGTCTGTTAAAATGAGTTGTCCAGATCTGGTAAGGAAACCAGTGGAGCTTAGGGATAAACACAAGAAATGAATAGACTAGATCTAGATCCTGAGGTCTATCTTCTATTGTCTCAGTGAATAACGTAAGGCCCTGGTGAGGAGCATGGGAGCAGCGGAGGACTTGATTGCCTCACTAAAGGTTGGGAGGACCATTATTTTACTAAAATACTACACTGAGATAAGTATTTTAAGTGTTTGTTTTACTGACTAAGATTAATATTTAGATGGAAATGTTTTATGCTTTAATAAATATCTTGTTTGAGGTCCCGCTGTTCTAATAGAATGAATGATGCAAGTAGTTATCCTCTGTTATGTTGGTAGAACAAAATAAAATGCTAGGAAAAGATTTATAAACATTCTCTGTAGTCTGTTATGAAGAAAGACTAGTTTGAATATCTAGAGAATGAAATACAACACCAAATAAATGCACTGATAAAAAAAACTCATCATTCATTGAATTAAGAGAGATACATATAAGCACATTGGGCTTTGGTCTAGTGGCAAGAAAACGTGCTACTAAGACGTTCGTGTAGTGGTGCAGGTCACGAGTTCAAGTCCCGTCTTAACCGAGGGGCTGTCGTTGCAGGCTTAGCAATGTCCTCCTAGGAGTATAGGGGTAGCCAGCGGGATTCGACCCCGTGTCACGCGAGTACGATACCGCTGCAGTTGTCGATTCTCCTAGTCACAAAAAAAGAAAAAAAGAAAAAAAAAAGAGATACATATACAGTAAACATATTGATTCGGATTTTATGTAGGAATGTAACAGAATACAAAAATAACCATGAACATAGAGATGCCGCAGAAATAATTCTTCATTTCATTAATATCAAGTAACAGAAATATGCTTACAGACATAATGGAAATAAAATAGCTAGGGTGATAGTAGCGAATCTCTAAGAAGATATGTGGCAGCTACATACCTCTGAACTTTGTTACAATGAGGCTCGAGAGCCTATATATTATAGAGAAACAATGGAGAACTCTAAACGTCCAAAAACCTAATCCGAGGAGATGAAGCACCAAAACTATGGGCCCCGTTTGGGTAAATTGGTGTTTCAACTTCTTGGAGGCGTAACTTCAGCATACTATCTCTGTTTGGGGCTTCAAAATGGCTCTGGAACTTTAGGACCCAAAAAACTGCTAAAAATAGTAAGTTGTGAAAAAACTGAAAGAGACAATGGTGGGGCCCCAAGTGGAATAAGCGGGTGGCCACCAATATCCACCTGGATCATTCCTCCTTCCTTAGGAAGCAATGGTCCCCATTGCATTGAGATCCTCCATGAGATGAGGAAAATTCTATTGAACTAGGTATTAGATTTGTTGAAGATGTCATGGACCTGCAGGTGGACACGCTGGGTGCGTTTAGTAAATTTGGTTTCTTTATTAGCCTGAGACAATACATGTTTGGATTATGTATGTGTAGTCGTAGGATGTATGGCAACATGAGGTGGTGGTGCTTTGGGAGTCAGATGAATGGATTGCTTGTCTTGACAGTGTAGAGGAACCTCTGTGAGTGAGGAGAAAATGTCCTCGTATTCCTCCATGACTTTGTCCATCTTGCAGCCGTGCAAGGGAGCCCTTTTTAGAGGTTGTGGCCACAATATTCTTCTTTCCCTATGAACGAGTTGTGAGGAAAATGAATTTCCCAGTTTGGGAAAAAATCTTACTGCATTGTTTTGCAGTAGTAAAATAGATGACAGGAGACGGTACTACCTTCGGTATCGTGTACAAGTTATTTCCCAAAGTAATAACAACATCATGAGGCCTAGACTCATACACATCATGTCACCTCTAATGGTATGGTTGGCCCAATAATACATCAGCTACATCAAGAGGAGAAACATCACACAATACCTCATCCATGAATGGCTTGATACTGTAAAGAAGGTGGCACTCCTGGTGGATAAGGAGATCTCTCCCTGGGTGGAGCCACTCATTAGGGGAATTTTGAGGTTTAAAATGGGCCTCCTAAGGAAATTATAAAATAATAGTGGAAATAATAAAATAAGATTAGATTACATCATCAAATTTTAGAGGAAAAAAGGAAAACTATTTTTTCAACTCGTATTTTCAACTTATCTCCTCCTGGTTTACTCAAATTTCAAGCAGAAACACTCATTGGATGCATAATTTTATTCCTCATCCAAAGAGTACCTATGTTGCACACTTTCGATGAACCCTGCTACACAAAAAATGAGAAATACATGAGAAACGTGATCACAATCATGTTTTTTCATGTATTTCTCATTTTTCATGTAGCAAGATTCATCCAAAGTATGAAACATGGGTACTCATTGGATGAGGAATCAAATTATGCATCCAATGAGTGTTCCCACTCGAAATTTGAGTAAAAACATAGGGAGATAAGTTGAAAATAAGAGTTGAAAAAGTAGTTTTATTATTTTATTATTTTTTAATATTCGTACTTTTTTACTCCAAAAATGGTGAATCATCCCCCATGGTTGACATCATCATCTTGAATCTTGTTGGTTCTTATAAAGTGTATTTTGGTTGTACATTTTTCTTAGGAGGCCCATTTTAGACCTCAAAATTCCCCTAATGCAATGGTATACAGTTGTGGGTGTGCTATGGTCAGTAGGCTGAAATACTTCATGACCTATGCTGAAATGAGGTTCTCTTGGCTTCCGCTATCGAAAAGAAATTGCAGCGGAGAACCCTTCACCCACATCTGCAAATGGAAGAGGCACTCCCCCTCCTTTGGATCCTCTAGATCCACCCTCTCGATCTTGGTGGTGGCAATGATTGCACTGGGATCTGCATCAATTATCTGCTTCCCTTTGTCATTGCCTTTTTCTGGTTCCGAATCAGGATCAGAAAATGCATCTGATTCGGGTGCCTTTAGCTCGGCCACCAATGACTGTTTGGCTCGACACTCGTTTGTGCTGTGAGTGGGGTTGTTATGAAATTCACACCACTTCCCTGTGTCCTTCTTTGAATTTTTGGTGTTGTTCTGAGTGGCACCTCCTTGTCCTTGCCCCTTGTTCTTCAATTCGGGGCCACCTTTCAGATTCGCAGATCCAAATTCTTGCTTCTTCTTCTTAAATTTTTGCTCGATCTTGGTGGCATACCGATATGTCGTGCCAAGTGATGTAATGTGAAGGAACTCCATTTCCTCCTGAATGTGTTTTTGTATACAACCGCGGTACTTGAGAACCAAATGTCTCTCTGAATCTTTAATACCCAACTTTGTGCATAGGGTATGGAATAGATTCTTCAGTTTGTGCACATCTTGATCCCTTTGTTGCCGTAGCATGGTCCATTGGATGTATTTGTCCTCATATCTACCCACGAGGTAATATTGTTCCTTGATGCCGTCTCGGAATGAATTCCAAGTGGGTGTGGCCGAGAACAGAGAAGGTTCCCCTTCGTCCTCTTGCTCACGCTAGGTTTCCCACCAGTCTTTGACATGGGGGGGCGGCTTTGAGGAGTGAAAAAATAATATTTTCTCAGTCAGAGAATCATGGACCAAGAAATACCCTTCCATCAAATTTAAAAATCTATCTATGGTGTCTGCATCTATTTTTCCTTCAAATATAAGAATGTCAAAATTTACCTGTACCTTGAAGGGAGTTGTGCCTCCAAAGTGGCTGTTGGATGCAGATGCGCCATAGGTGCACAGTCGTTGAAGGATCTGAGCAAAGTTATCCATCATCACATTCCTTTGTTTCTTGAGGGCCTCCTTGAGCAGTATTTTGATAGGATCTCCTACTCCCTCATCTTTCTTTTCTTCCGCCATGGGAGGTCGTTGGGGTTTGCGAGGCTAATCTTGTAAGGGTTCAACTAGATCGAGCCCTAAATCCTTATACCCTGATTGTGTTGGGGGCATGCAAATAAAAATAAATAAATAACAGACTGCTCTGATACCACTGATCCAAATTTTATGCAGGAATGCAACAGAATACAGAAATAACCATGAACATAGAGATGCAGTGGAAATAATGCTTCATTTCATTAATATCAAATAACATAAATATGCTTATAGACACAATGAAAATAAAATAGCTAGGGTGCTGGTAGAGAATCTATGAGAAGAGATGTGGTGGCTACAGACCTCTGAACTGTGTTACAATGAGGCTCGAGGGCCTATTTATTATGGAGAAACAATGGAGAACTCTAAACATCCAAAAAACTAACCCTAGGATATGAAGCACCGAAACTATGGGCCCCGCTTGGTTAAATCGGTGTTTCAAATTCCTGGGGACGTAACTTTGGCATACTATCTCCGTTTTGGGCTTCAAAACGGCTCTGGAAGTTCAGGACCTGAAAAACTGCTAAAAATAGTAAGTTGTGAAAAAACTGAAAGAAACAATGGTGGGGCTCCAAGTGGAATAGGCAAGTGGCCGCCAATATCCACCTGGATCACATATACACTTCTAACCGAAATGTAAACCAAGAAAAGTCACATGCATTTATAGGGATTTAGTAATAATGTAGGATAAGGGCCAACGGTTTAGCACCCAATCTCATGGAAACGGGTTTGGGGTCCATGTCCCCTAAGCACCTTGCCAAAGTGGACACTGGTCTCTACATTAAACAAACCAAGGGTTTAAAAGTACAATAGAAAAGAAATTTAGAAATACTGAAATTAAATGGTGAAAGTAAGTCTTTGAAACCAGTTATGAAAGAAAGAGTAATACATTAAAATCTGGATATTATACACATCAAATAAATTATATTCTCAAGAGAAAAATTCCATAGCTATCAATTTCCATAACTGTTAACAAGAAATAGGAAAAGCCCAAATGGGAATAATGTGTAGTCACAGCAAGCAACAACATGGTAAACAAAACAAGAAATTGGAATTATAGTATAAAGTATTTAGTCAACATATCCAAAAATATTCACATAAATTATAATATAGAGCCTCGGCCCCTTTTCTGGAAAGAAGCCATTGAGACGTGGGATTAATATAATTTTTTGAACTAATTCTAAAGACCAACTTTCCATCTCAATCACAATTAAAAATAAACTACAGAGATATAATAATCATAGAATGGAACTGTGCAAAGAGGATGAGCCTCGAAATCTTGTAAGAAAACTAAAAATCGTGAGATATAAATTAGCGACCATAACTAAATATTATAGTGCCAAAGGAACCTCAAAACCCTGCAACAAGTGGGGTTCAAGTTACTCTCCGCTCAATTCACAGTTAAAAAAAGAAACACTTTAATCTTTGTCACAGAGGCCTACTTGGAGGTAGGATGCAATGGCCCAATACTCTACCATTTATGGTTGTACAAGTCCCCTAAACAAGTGCGTAAAAAAATTAAAACCCTCACTGGATAAGCAGTGACAGGTCCAAGAGAACCTCGCCTAGATAATGAAATTAACTTTAATAGAATAAACGAGAAACAATGGATAAGAATGGACTTAGAAAGATTACCTGAGCTGGTGGAGCCAGCCAAGGTGAAGCTATAGAACTTCTGATCTGGATTTATGCAGGAACGCAACAAAATAAACACATAACCATAAATACAGAGATGCAGCGGAAATAACACTTCATTTCATTAATATCAAAGAACTGAAATTTGCTTACAGACATAATGGAAATAAAACTAGCTAGGGCATTGGTAGCTATCTCTGAGAAGAGATGTGGCGGCTACAGGCCTCTAAACTGCGTTACAATGAGGCTCGAGGGCCTATTTATTATTGAGAAACAATGGAGAACCCTAAACATCCCAAAAACCTAACCCTAGGAGATGAAGCGCCAAAACTATGGGCCCCGTTTGGGTAAATTGGTGTTTCAACTTCCCAGGGACGTAACTTTGGCATACTATATCCGTTTGACGCACATGATACATCATTAGAAAGCTCTATCCAAGGAATACAACTTTCAAGATGAATTTCATGAACAAATGTGCTGGTAAAACGATGCCCAAAAAAACTTCGTTTAGGGCCTCAAAACGGCTTCGGAAGTTTAGGACCCGAAAAAATGCTAAAAATAGTAAGTTATGCCGAAACTAAAAAACTGAAAGAGACAATGGTGGGGGCCCAAGTGGAATAGGTGGGTGGCCACCAATATCCACCTGGATCAACTTCTTAGCATACCGGAAGAAATTATGAAGGGTTTCATCGAAGGGTTGCGAGTAACGAATATGCTGGGTAAAAAGGAAACTAAAATTAGGAATGATAATCTAACCTGTGACTGAACACAAATTTTGAATGAGAACTTAAACTAAATCAATAAGCTATAAATGACATAATAAATCACTTGGGTAGAAGACGCAAGTTCCACTATAACAAGAATAGTGTTTACAGTCTCCATAAGTGGAAAACCTACGAAGATCATCGAAAAAAAACTATAGAAAACTAATGGATAAGAGGGTAGTATTACCTTTGCTATCGAGCGGAATCGAACGTGGAATACCATGCCCATGTTACTAAGCTTGCATGTAGGTAATGGAGATCTACAAAGGCCGTAACAGAAACCCAAGATACAGAGATGAGACAGAGAGTGGAAGCAGCAGAATGAATGAACCAGGAGGTGAGGGATAGGGTGGGTGGCTACCCTAACCATCCCTGCCCTCACCTTCACCGTCGGTCGCTAGGATCTAAGATCAATGGAGGAGCAGGATCCAGGTGTGACAATGAAGGATAAGGACAACGAGAGGAGCTTCCAAGTGGGTAAACAACCTAGTATTCGAGGCGGGCTGATACGAATGTTATTAATACCTGATTAGATGCAAAGTACAAATTATTAAGAGTAATATGAAACCGAATTACATGAAAATCATCTGTCAGAGTAAGGAATGGCGAATATAATTAACAAGCATGAGTTCACAGACTATTACTAAACCCAAAGTCAAATGTAATCGAAGGGCAGTGAATGTATACATAAATCATAATGATTAATTTTGCAAATATTATATATACATTTTCCAAGATACAGAATTGACAACCATAGTCTTACAATTTGTTATATGGTAAATCCTAGAGTTAGATCGCATCAACCTACATTATGAATTTTATATAAACTTCAATTATATTGTTCGCATAGTTTATAATAAAATAAGTATTTTGACATGTTATTCGTATGGGTTACATTGTAAAGCACTCAAATGAATGTTTAAATATGTTGTAGAAGGTCATTTAGCAATATGGTCTGCAAGTTAGTGAAGGGTAGAAATATTTTTTTTATCTTTGTATAAGTTTACCTTTTGAATGTGACATCTACGATCAAATTACACCAACTACTACTATTCACCTCAATTTCAATATATTAAAATATTCCTGTCATTTTGAGCTTATAGGATTTCTCTCAACACAAATGTTCAACTTGTACAATTTTTTTCTACATTGGCTAGGGTGTTTAGAATGAATAGAACATGAGTGTAGGGGGAATTAAACCATCTAGCTTCCACTTGAGTTATTGTCCTTTGACCCCTTTTTTGAATTTTTAAAGGTTTTATTTTTATTTTTTATTTTGATAACTTTTTCTTTAATGAGAAATTATTTCTGAAAACAGAAGGGAAAGAAGAATTTCGTTTACTTCTGGTTTTGCACTCTTGTGAGAGGATTTTTATTTAATTAAAGTTTTTTATTATTTTTTGGAATAAAAAAGTGTTTTTTTTTTAATATATATATATATGTATATGTATATGTATATGTATATGTATATGTATATGTATATGTATATGTATATGTATCAATTGGGGTTATCTCGGTTGGTTGGGAAAAATGGTTGTTATGCTCCCCACCTAGGATTAAATCCTTGCTAGTGACATGATGAGCATTGTTGTAATGGCTTACTTCATGTCTTGTGAGCTCTTATGTGAGTATATTTATGGGTCAAAACTTTTGACTAACTATACTTATGGGTTAGCTTGGTGCCAACAACCTCACTCTAGCCCTAGAGAGAGGTTGATTTCTTTCCTATGAAAAATATATATATATATATATATACAATATTAATAATTAAGCAAAAAAATATCTAATTCCACTTTTAAATTCACATTTGACTTTATCTGTATTTTAATAGTGCCAATGGTCAATTCATAATGTTTGAAGATAGACAAATTTTAAGTATCGAGTTTTAGGGTTTCTCATAGTCATGATACTTGATGTTTAATGCCAATGTGGTTTAAAAATGTTTGAATTTAACCCTTAAAAGAGTGGGGTGATGTTGCATCACTACGTTTATATTCCAATATGTCTTTTAATGTATGTCATAGTCATGACATTTTGTCTTTAATGTTATGCTTGAAAATTGTTTTAATTTTAACATTGAAAAAAAAATAGAAGAAAAAGACATTGCATTACCACTTTTGTTGGAATTTTAACCATGAAATGAAAGAAGTGTGATGATACATCACCATTTTTCAAAATCAACATGAAAATCATGATTTGATGCGACCTCCAAAATAATAAAAATCTGTAAAACTCCCATTAAGTTAATAACATTTTGTTCATAATTTCTTATAAATAAAACATGTAAATAGTAAAAATAAAATTTATATAGCAAGTTTCCTTCAAAACTAAAAAAAAAATATTTCTATTTAAAAGGAGTCATACATAAACATCATAGTAGATTAAAAGAAAAAAAAAAGAAAAAAAAAAGAACATAGCTTTATTAATTCCTTTTAATCATCAAAGTGAATTAAATAATCATTATCATAACTTGACGAATGACCAGAAGGATCAACATAAATAATAAGTTCAAATTCACAATATGAACATTTCATAATATAAATTTTTTTCTTTATCCCAAAAATGTAGTTATTTCATGTGGTCTATATTTTGAATAATATGGTCAAACTTTGATTCAATTATATTATAAAAATCATTTTTGGGACGAGATATTGATCATTTATTTTCTTCATGAGAAATATTTTTTCGAGATAGATCATTCATATTCTTCGTGAAAATTATTTTTTCTAATTTTTTTTTGTCTTTAAAAAATGGCATTGTGTTATTTTCAATGGAAAATTATGACTTTTGAAAATATTTCAACCAAGTTTTCGTGTACTATTAACAAGATGATCTTGTTTAATAATAAATGAGGAAGAAATATGTAGAGGATTTTAATAAGGAATGAGGAAGAAATATGCAGAGGAGTTATCCATTAGATTTTTTTGGTTCAATCTTTTTAACATTATTCTTCTCTTCAGTTCCTTTCTCATCCCATTCTTCTTGATTAGCAACCTCCATGAACTACGATTAGATGATGGTCATTCTGAGATGATTTCCACAATTAACACTACATGAAAACCATGATTTCTAAGCATGATTTCTCTTCTTCCATTACTTTTTTTTATCTTCTTGCATGCTCCACATTCTGAGTGTGTGCATCACAAGCTCCCATTTTGGTGTCTTTTGGTGTTTTTTTCCTTTTGAAGGCACATTTATTCTGCAACTCCTCCTTTTGTGCTAACGTATCTAGTGTATCTATATAGAGGTCCCATTGGCTAGGGTGACATTCTATCTTATACTAAACCTATGTGGCTCTCCTCCCAATTCCCTAAATTATTAACTCCACCTTGGTCATTACTCTATTTTATTGAGTCCCTAACCTTTCCCCCATGCCTCATCAATGAGCATGAGTTCATAGAGGTGTTTCCTATTACCAAGAGTGGGCTCACTAGGGGATTACATGCATCCACCATCATTTGGAGGACTTTTCCTCATGTTATCATGACTTCAAGTTGGGAGACATTCAAGAATAACTCACTCGTACTAAGGGGGAAGCTTGATCTCATATACTTCCCCTTTCATACATAGAGGGTCTTACTGAATTAGCATATTGGATAGAGGACACGAAACATATGAATGGTTGTTTCAATCAATATATGAAAATTTTTGATCTCTAATGGAATATGAAGTTTTCACTAGGGTGCATCCTCTTGGACCAACATGAGCATTGCGTGAATATTATACATTCCCTTGACAATCTAAATCGATATATTATGGATTTAGGCCAAATGATGGAGTGAATTGAACAAATTATCGACATACCCCCCTCAACCAAGAGAATCTTTAGGGATACTAAAGAGCCCATCCAAGTCATTGTTTCGGATTCAAACCCCTCTAAATAGTTTTATGATGTCTATGTTTTATGTGTTCTTTGTTATAGTTGTTTTTTACAAAGCCACTTACTAAGGTCAGTCTCTCAATTTTTGTATGTTTAATTTTGTCTCTCCATGTACTATATTATCTCTCTCCTCTACATAGAGAGTAAATTTATGGATTTTGTCAAGTCTCCATAGTGAAAGACTGACTTGAATGCTTTCACATATCTTGTAATTTCTATTTTTGAAGGAAATACAATTCATCCTACAAAAGAAATGTGTTCCATTAATTATATTGAGTATTATTGTATCTTTCTAGGTGATTAACAACAAGTATGACTTATTGAAAAATAATTAATAGCCTTCACACATGATTTGATCATTCACACATATCTAAATGATCGTTAGATAGACTCCACACCCAAGGGATAAAAGTGTTAATCTACAATTCTTAACACCTTGAAGGGGAATATCATCTCCAATAAGAACTAGCATAGATCCATTTTAAGTATGAATCTAACATGAACCAAGTGGGATCAAATTTCTTTATGTGAAAACTTATTTAGAGTGCAAATACAATGTGCTATTTTTCATTATTGAAATTGTATTTTGAATGCTAAATAGAGTATATATAGGACCAAATACAATTTTTAACTATAAAAACTTAATTTTTTCATGATATATACATATATTTTTTTAATTAATATTTAATATATAGGTAATTTAAGTAAAATATTTTACATCATATGTACATAAAGACACTTTATCATGCAAATTAAAATGATTTTTTTATTAATATATTTTTAAGTATATGTCAATATTAATCTTATTAACATATTTTATTGATAAACTACATTTAATATTTTTTATGTACAACATTAAAATGTTTTATTTTAACAAAATAATTTCTTTTGTAAAAGCCAGCTTTCAGAGAAAATCACATATGATCATGAATTGTCACCGTGTTTTGAACCAACCAGTGTGGTTCATCCTCAAGACAAGATGATAAATCAGAACAAGGAGACCCAGTTAAAACGATGGAGAGAGGACCCAACTAGCCGTTAAGGTATAACTAGTTTGACTGAGAGAAGGAAAAATATAAATAATAAATTAAAATATTATATTTTTATATTATATAAAGGAAAATTAGAGTTCAAGAAATATTATTTAATATTAAAAAAAAATTAAAAAGTCAAAAGTGGTTAAGAATATTAATAATATCCAATTAGAGGGATATATATATATATGATTCTATGAATAGATATATAATGTAATATTATATTATTTATTTTTTATATAAATTTAAATTCAATTTATATATAGATATATATGAAGTTGATATAGATATAAATTAGTTAACAAAGATCTTCAAATAGTTTATTTAAATCTCTTCTAAAATATTTTTGAAAAGTATAACATTTAAACATCTTACTCATACATTTTTTTACTTCTATTCATTTTTTTCATATTTTTTTGCTATAGCGGCATATTATTTTCTTTTTAGAATATAATTTTTAATTTTTAATTTTATTTTAAAAGGGAGCTGACAGAGGGAAAAACTTACAGAACTCCCTCATACTGGTTTTAGAACTAGCATAGATCCATTTTAAGGTTGAAAATAACATCGGCATAGATCCATTTTAAGGTTGAATATAACATGAGCATAGAGGGATCAAATTTCTTTATGTGAAAAATTCTTTCGAGTGTAAATAAAATGTGTTATTTTTCATTGTTTAAATTGTATTTTGAGTGTTAGAGTATATATAGGACAAAATAAAAGTTTTAACCATAAAACTTAATTTTTTCATGAAATATACATATATTTTTTTAAATAATATATAATATATAGGTAATTTATGTAAGATATTTTACATCACATGTACATAGAGACACTTTATCATGCAAATTAAAATGATTTGTTACTATTAATATATTTTCAAGTATATGCCAATATTAATTCTTATTAAAATATTTTATTGATAACCTACATTGAATATTTTTTGAGATGTAAACATTAAAATATTTTATTTTAACAATTATATATATATATATATATATATATATATATATATATATATATATATATATATATATATATGAAGCTGATATTGGCCTAAATTAGTTAACGAAGATTTTCAAATAGTTTATTTAAATCCATTCTAATTCTTTTTAAATTATTTTTTACTTCTATTCATTTTTTTTTGTTATAGTCAACATTATTTTTCTATTTAAAAATTAATTTTTACTTTTATTTTAAAAGGGAGTGGACATATGGAAAAGCTTACAAAACTCCCTCATATTGGGCTGTAGAGTGAGCCTCTCGACTCAATATATACTTGAGATGTTTAGAAGATGACAAAGTTAGTAATCATTTTGGAGAGGGGTTCCTTACGTTGTGTGGTGCTTTCAACTTAATTATCTGAAATGGTCTAGATAGATGGAAAAAGTCTTGGAACTTCACTTGCAACACATACAATGGGGCAAGTGTAGTTGACTATGTTTTTGGGTCACAAAGCCTAATAGAAAGAATAGATGAAGTTAAGATTGGAGAGCATATTTGGGACTTAAAATCAGATCATAAACCAATTTATATAAATTTATCCTGGTTAGAAGAAAGACAGAATAGGAGGAAAGCCCAATGTTCTCAACAATCGACATCAAGGGGAAAAATTCTTCTAACACAAGAAAATTGCACTATCTTCAAAACAATGTTGAGGAGATCAAATCAGAAGGAGAAAATTGGTCCCCAAAGCCTCAACAACCATGAGTTAATAAATATAATCCAGGGTGCACTCACCAAGAGGCTTCAACGGGGGAGCAATACCATACCACGTGGGTTCACATTGGGGGATTTATATTGAGGAAAAAATGGCATAATACATTGGGGGATATATAGGGGGTAAAGGGTTTTTATATTGACATGTATAAAAAATGGAGCTCAAAGTTAATGAAAAACTGTAAAGGGGTATAAAAAATGTTAATGAAAAAATGGATACCTAGAATATCTAGTGGAAGTAGGGGTTTTTTTAACTGGGAAGGTGTATTGGGTTCATATTGGTAGGGGGTTAAATAATGTGATTTTTAGGGGTATTTTCCAATATGTAGTCAAATTAAGGGTATTGTTTAATATGCCATGAACGCACGTGATAGGATAGAGGTTGATTGAGTGAAGCCCTGTGGGTGCACTTGAGAAGTGAAAAAGAGAAAAAAATAGGAAATCAGAATCAAATTTTTTTCTTGTGAATGCGTGGTTCTATGAGGAATGAAAAATGGCAAGGAGAACCTTGAAAAGGGAAGGAGAGGGGAATATGAATGTAAATTTATATAAGCATATTTTAAAAAATAAAAAAATGTGAGTTCATGTAAACAAGGCGGTAAGAGCTGATATGTCTAGGCAAGAATAACCAAAAAAAATTTGGGAGGAACTTCAACCAAGTAAGAAGCAATTTGAAAATAATATTACAACCAATCAGTGGTTTGAATATGCAAGGCAACTCTATTAAAAATAATTAGAGGTCGAGCCTCCTCCCAGGATCAACACATCTACAAAGCTTTTCACAGTACATGAGTTGGAGGCAGGAATTAAAAAATTGAAAAAAGGGAAGGCAAAGGACTTGGTTGAACTTCAAGAAGAATATCTAAAGTGGGGAATGAACATTTTGGCACCCCACATCATGGAAAAATTCAACAATTTCATTCAGCAAGGATTCCCAAGGGATTGGACAACTAGTCTAGCAATTCCCCTTTTTAAAAGTGGAGACATAATAATCCTTCCAACTATAGAACCATTATGATCAATCCTTTTTTTGCAAATATTTTTAGTGGCATGGTAGAAAATAGACTCAGTAAGTGGGCAGAAGTAAAATAAAATAGGGAAAAAGGGAAAAAAGTTCTTAGGCTGAAGCATTCTACCGTAGATCATGGTATCACGCTGAGACACATTGTTGAAAAGGTTTGTGAGAGCAAAGAAGAAGTATTTTTCTTCTTTTTTTACTTCAAAAAGGCATTTGACACAGTTCCTAGAGATAATTTGTGGCATAGAATAGAAGAAATTAAAATTCCTTGACAATATAGAGCTATTTTCCATAGGATTTATGAAGAGGTGAAAGTAAAAATTAGAACTTCAACAAGCATTTCAAAAAGTTTTATAAGTGACATCGGATTCAAGCAAGGTTTCCCTTTATCCCCTACCCTTTTTGGTTTATATATTGAAAAATTGGAAGAGCGATTAAATTTTCAAGGCGGGGATGGTGTTTTGTTGTGAAACCAGCTCCAAAAATAGAAGAAAAGAGTTATCAACGCCTTAGAAATAAGCCACTTCGAGGGGGAAACCTCCAATACATTACATGAATGAACAATTCTTGGATGATACAAATTACAAAACCTCCTTTCTATATATAGGAGTCTATAGAGCCACAATGTAATCCTAGTGGGCCCACAATGTAATCCTAGCCGGCCTAACAATAATTTAATTTAATGGCACAATAATAACAATATGGGGGTTACAATGGTACAATAATAATAATAAGGGGGTTACACTAACAACAATAAGGGACTATACTAGTAATATAGGGACCTAACATGACCATCTCCTTCAAAGAAGTGTTGTCCTCAACACTTGAGTAGCTCTAGGTGCTTCTGTATAAAATTCTCATCCTCCCATTTAGAATCTTCAGTGGGTAAGTTCGTCCACTTGATGAGATACTCTGAAATTGATTGATTCCGTAGCTATCTAGTTCTGGTTTTCGTGACCGCTTCAAGTTCCAATATGACTTTTCCTTCCTCATCAAGTTTTAGCAATATCATTTGAACTAGAAGATTTTCACCTATAACCTTCTTTAAGCATGAAACATGGAAAATTGGATGCACTCATGAAGAAGTAGGAAGCTCCAATTTGTATGCCATAGTACCAATATTTTGCAACACCTTGTAAGGACCATAGTATTTTGTCGATAATTTGTTATCCTTCTTAGCTTGCTTGAGGGATATTTGTTTGTACGGTTGTAGCCATAAAAATACCTAGCATCCTACATCAAAAATTCTCTCACTACGATGTTGATCTACTTGTTGTTTCATTCGATTTTGTGCCAAATTCAGGTTGTCCTTTAAGAGTTGGAGAAAATCTTGTTGATGCTCGATGTGATCTTCCACTGCTTGAACCTTCGAATTTTCTCTTAAATATGATGTGATGGATGGTGGATGATATCCATAAAGTTCCATAAATGTGGTCATTTTTGCTGCAGTATGGAAGGAAGTGTTATACCACCATTCCGCGAGAGGTAACCACTTGACCCATTATGTTTGTTTATTAGATACAAAACAATGAAGATATACTTCCAAACATTTATTTACTATCTCAGTTTGACCATCGGATTGAGGATGATAAGATGAGCTATGAGCTAATTGAGTACTGAAACAAGAAAATAAATCCGTCCAAAAATTTTCAGTAAAAATGGGATCTTTGTCACTCATAATAACCCTTGGGTTTCCATGTAGCTTTTGACTTGTGTCCATAAATTTAGTAGCAACTGTACTTGCTCTAAATGGATGAGATAAAGCACAACAGTGGGCATACTTGGTAAGTCTATCAAATACCACCATGATGACACTCTTTCCTTCAGACTTAGGTAAACCTATGATAAAATTCATTGAAATCTCCTCCCAACATTGAATTGGAATGGATAAAGGTTGTAGAAGACTCGAGGTCTTAATTGTCTCAACTTTATTCTGTTGGCAAACCAAACATTCCTCCACAAACTTTTGAATATAAGATTTAAGGCCATCCCAAAAAAATTCTTTCTTCACCCTGTGGTAAGTTTTTAAAAATCCTAAGTGTCCTCCTAAAGGAGAAGTGTGCATTTCCAAAAGAATCTTTTGTTTAGTTGGGAATTCTTACAAAGATATAAGCGATCTTTGTACCATAAGGAATCATTTTTCCAACTAAACGTATCATATGTACTAGGATCTTGCTGCAAAATTTGAATGAGTCTCCACACTTCTTCATCCTTCTTCCATTCATCTCTTGCTTCTGTTATCCAATCTAGTTGGATAATAGAAATGGCACAAAGCAATGCTTCCACCTCTTCATTCTTTCTTGAGAGTGCATCTGCAACAACATTTAGCTTCCCTTTTTTGTAGATTATTTAAAAGTCATAACCCAACATCTTTGTGACCCATTTTTGCTGCTCTTATAAAGATAGTCTTTGTTCCAAAAAGTTTTTAAGACTATCATGATCAGTTTTTACCTTGAAGTGTCTTCCCATTACGTAAGTTCTCCATTTCTTTAGTGCAAGCAATATTGCTAACATTTCCTTCTCATAAATAGGTTTCTGTAAATAATTTCCTTTGATTGGATGACTTTCAAAAGAAATGGGTCTTCCTTATTGCATTAAAAAAAAACCAATTCCATTTCCTAAGGCATCATATTCCACAATAAAGGTTTTTTTGATGTCTGGCGTAGCTAAGACCGGTGCTAGGCACATTGCCTCTTTAAGATGTTCAAAGGCCTTAGTTGCTTCAGGAGTCCATGAAAATGCATCTTTCTTCAATAATGTTGTTAGAGGTGCTGCTATTCTCCCATAATTCTTAACAAACTTGCGATAATACCCCGTTGACCCAAGAAATCCTTGCAATTGCTTTACGGTTGTGGGGACTTTCCATTCCTTGATGGATTTAATTTTGTTAGGGTCTACCTTAACACTCTCATGAGATACAATATGACCCAGATATTCCACCTCTTGTACTCCAAAGAAACATTTCGATGTTTTTGCATATAATTGTTTCTTCTGCAATAGTTTGAGCACCCTGTCAACATGTTGAACATGATCCTTCCAAAACCTGTTGTAGATTAGTATATCATCGAAAAATAATAGCACAAATTTTCTAAGGAAGGGTTTGAAAATGGAATTCATCAACCCTTGAAATGTAGAAGGTGCATTGGTAAGGCCAAAAGGCATGACCAAAAATTCATAATGACCCTCATGAGTTCGAAATGTTGTTTTCAGAATATCTTCAGTATTCATTCTAATTTGATGATATCCTGAATGAAGATCCAACTTAGTAAAATAAATTTCTCCATGTAATTCATCCAATAATTCATCAATCACAAGAATGGGAAATTTATCTTTAATGGTGAGCTTATTGAGCTCCCTATAATTGGGACACATGCTCCATGATCCATCCTTCTTGTGTACCAGTACTACAGTAGCAGAGAAAGAACTTTGAGTAGGTTGAATTATACCAGCCTCTAACATTTCTGCAATCATACGTTCAATTTCACTCTTTTGGACATAAGGATATCTATAAGGTTGGATGTTTGGAGGAACACTTCCTGGAATCAAATGAATAGCATGAACGTTATCATGAATATGTGGGAGTATCAAACACATCGGAACGATTGTCGAAGACTCTTTGGAGATCTAGAGAAATAGATGATTTTGATGTTGGAACTTCTAGTGAGAATAATTGTGCAATTACGCCTCATTGTTCTTTCTTCAGAAGCTTTCTCATGACATTAGACCTTATTATATTTCCTGGCTTCCCTGTGATACCTTGTAATTCGATTTCCTTTCCTTCCAAAAAAAATTTCAAGAAAAGTTCCTGAAAATTAAAAGCTACCATCCCCAAATATTGTAACCATTGTACTCCTAGTACGACATCAACACCTCCCATTGGGATGGAAAGAATTAGACTATTCAATACATAATTCCCGATGGATAGCTTGATATTATGTCATTTTCCAAAGAAATTTATAGTTCCTCCACTTGCAGCCATCACTTGACATTCTAGTGCTGGGTATAGGAAACAATTCAATTCCTTGGCTACCTTACAATGAGTAAAATTATGGGTACTACCTGAATCAATCAACACTATCACCTTTTTCTTCTTGATATTCCCTTCTATATTGAGAGTTTGAGGAGTGGTAATTCCTACCAATGCCTTACATGATATGATCGAACTCATTTCTTCCTCTTCTAGGGTTGGTTCCTGGTGTATATCCTCTTCCTCTTCATTTTCTTCTTCCTCTTCACAATATATGTAAAATAATTTATTCTCAGCACACTTATGACCTTTAGTGTATTTGCTATCAAAACTGTAGCAAAGCCCTTTTGTTGTTTTTTCTTCCAATTGTTGTGGTTTCAACCTTGTAGGTTGTTGAAATATATGAGTAGCAACACTTCCCTCTTTATAGAAGTGAGTGGTAGGCTTCCTTGTTGCCATAATTTTACATTCAAATTTTCTTGCGAACCTAAATTCCTTCTCCAATGAATCAGGTTCCAAAACGCGAACTTAATGTTTGATGTTATCCTTTAAAGTACCTATGAAGATATCAATCCTATGTTCCTCTAGAATATCAGTTACCCTTATGTTCAATTTTTGGAAGTCCTCAATGTTTTCCCCCACTAAACCCTTTTGTTTGAGATTTATCAATTGGCTAAAGAAGGTGTTGCTCTTTGTATCCTCATAATGTGCTGTCATTTCCTCTGTAAAAATTGACCAAGTGACATTTTTTTTATGAGAGCACAGCCATCGATACCATACAAATGTACTTTGTTCTAGATGTAAAGTTGCAATGTGTACCTTTTGTGTGTTTTGCACATTATCGAGATCAAAATATTGCTCCATCTGTAGTATCCATGTTACGGGATCCTTGCCATCAAACTTCCTCATATCCATCTTTGGAATATGGTGGTTCTTCCTGCCAACATTAGAGTTTATGAAATCACGATTATCATTTATTTTTTTCTCATCATGAGTTTCCTCTACTATATGTTTGACATTAGGAAATATTTCTTGTATCAACTTTTCCAAATAATTCTTCATGTTTTTGATGTTGTCTTTCATTTTTTCATCGATCTTAGCTTCCATGCCATCCATCTTATCTTCTATTCCCACTTCCATTCCATCTATCTTAGCTTCCAAACCATTCATCTTAGCTTCCACACCTTTATTCAAACCATCCATCTTAGTTTCCATGCCTTTCTTCAGAACTTCCATTTCATTTTTCGTTGCTCTTTGCGATAGCGAAATTTGGTGCACTTTCTCATGGACTTTTGATATCTCATGTTGCATTTCTTCGATTTCATAAGTCATATTAGAGCCTTCTGAAGGCTTAATGGGTGCTAAATTATTTTTAGGAGGTATTTTAGAACCCAATACTGATAGATATACTCAATAGGCCTTTGGAATCAACTAGAACTGATTTTTCAAACAAGACATGCAATTTGAAAAAAAATACACACCTTTTTCTTGATTTTGAGGAACTCAATATTAAAACTGAATTATCTATGTGATTTCAGATCTTAAATATCTGAAATTTTTCCCTGAAGTCACCCTCTAAATCTTCTTTCGAATGCCATGGGTCTGACCTGAATTGGATTCTTCAAGACAAAGTTATGTCCAATCTCCCACAATGACCCAAGTATGGGCTGGTTCAATATAGAAAACTTGTATGACTTTCCACATATCATTGTTTCCTCCTTTGGCTCTAAAATTGATAGAAAAGAAACTATTGTCCGTGCACTTATGGCCACTTTTTACAGCATTCCAATCTGATGCTCAGAGTGAGAGTTATGAAGGCTTTCCCACGATAACCTCTTTGAGATGAAATTCGGGAGCCTGAAAAATACCTAAATTCCACAGATCATATCTCTGAAAATATTGCGAACCAAGCTCTAAAATTTTGTGACGATGTTCCTTAGGATTTCAACTTCGCTCTCTAAATATTTTAGCTTCTGAAACTTCATAGAACAAAATTTATAACAAAAATTTCTTGATGACATGTTTAGGTTAAATTCAGGAGCCTGCAAAAAGCCCTAACTTCCACAGATCATATCGCCAAAAATATTTCGAACCAAGCTCTGAAATTTTGCGATGATGTTGCTCAGGATTTTGGCTTCGTACTTTCAAAATTCAGCTTCTTAACCTTCGTAAGAAAAAAATTTATAGCGAAAATCCCACAATGACCTGTTTGGGGCAACGAAACCCTAGAATCCAAAGCTCTGATACCAAATGTTGTGAAACCAGCTCCAAAAATAGAAGAAAAGAGATATCAACGCCTTAGAAATAAGCCACTTCGAGGAGGAAACCTCCAATACATTACACGAATGAACAATTCTTGGATGATACAAATTACAAAATCTCCTTTCTATATATAGGAGTCCATAGGGCCACAATGTAATCCTAGCCGACCTAACAATAATAATTTAAGGGCACAATAATAACAATATGAAGGTTACAAGGGTATAATAATAACAATAAGTGGGTTACACTAACAACAATAAGGGACTATACTAGTAATATAGGGACCTAACATGTTCGATTTGGGGAGTTTGTGATAAAGCTTCTTCTATATGTCGATGATCTTGTGTTGGTTGCTAAATTGGCCCATGGATTGCATATGCGCCTATATGCCCTTGAGCCTTTTTGCAAAGAAATAAGGATGCAAGTCAAAACTAGTAAGACCAAAATAATAATTTTCTCTAATAAAAAAAACAAAGCCAGCATGCGTTCTTCTTTGAAGGCAACATTCTTGAATAAGTAAATGAATACAAGTACCTCGGGATCGATTTCAACAACAAGCTTAATTGGAAGGATTGCAGAAAGAAAAGAATTTTAGGAGGGTCAAAAGAATTATACGCACTTCTAAATAGATGTAGAGGGGTAGAGTTATGGAATTGGAACACGATCAAAGTACTTTTTGGACTCCTAGTTTGTCCAGTGCTATTATATAGGCGTGAATTGTGGGCTAGCAGGATCCCTGTTTCAAAATGGAAACAAATTGAAAAATTTCTAAAGCGCTTGATCATGAGCAAGTTCAAAATAAAAATTTTGGTTCCCTATGAGATAATGTTGAGTGAAACAGGGGCATCTCCCATGAAAGCAATTTCCATGATGCATCTTACAAGGTATCTAAAAATAATTGAGCAAATGGGAGGAGGTATATGGCACAAAGTTATCTTCAATGAAGGTATGAGTGAAAGAAAAAAGTCATGGATGACAAAAAACAACAAATGGATGCAAATATGGAATATTTACCTGAATTAATGTCCCAAAAATAGCAAGGAGTTAAAGAATTTTGTGCTGGAGAAGTTTCATTAGGGTATATGGGGAAAAGGGTTGGGTAGAAAGAAGAAGTATTATGTTAAGGAATTCAAACCCACTTGTGATCTCAAACAAAAAGAATACATTGGAGCCGGCATTTTTTGGAGAGAAAAGGTTCTTATTGCTCAATTAATAACCAACTTACATCAACTTCAGTGTGAAAAGAGATGGTGGAAAAGACCTAAAGAACCTTGGGAATAAAGGCTATGTACTTTTTTCACTTCTGCGGTAGTGGAATCAGAAAAAAATTTCATTTTGGAATGTGACTTTTAGAGACATCAGGGACAGTTACCACAGTATGTTAGCATCAATTCCAAGGCATTGTCTTTTCAGTGAGGGAACTGTTAGAAGGTTGGGGCAACTCATCATCAATTTGAGTAAGAAAAAGATTGAATTACAAAGGAAAAAAACAAAGAAGTTGGTGGTCCCATAGACTATTGTTAGTCACATGGCCATTCAAATATCATTCATATATATATATATATATATATATATATATATATATATATATATATATATATATATATATATATATATATATATATATATATATATATATATATATATATATATATATATATATTTCTTTATCTCTATAAAGTTATATGAAGTTATATTATTTAGCATAGTCATAAAAGAATTTTAATTATTACTTGAAGAGTATAAGGGTATATATATATATATATATATATATATATATATATTACTTTATCTCTATAAATTTATATAAAATTATATTATTTAGGATAGACATTAAAATATTTTATTTATTACTTGAAGAGTAAAAGTGACATATTAAAGAACCAAGTAGAATTAAAGTAAAATATTGGATTGTAAAATGAGCCTCTCAACTTAACCACATATTTTAATTATATATTTTTAATCACTCATTTAGTAATTCAAAATTCTGATTTTAATTTCAAAAAATTTGAATTACAAACAAGTAACAAAAAAATTCAAACCCCAAGGACATGAATAAATTGGTTTTTAGTTGAAGCTATTGAATTTACAAAGTTTTCGCCAATAAGTTATGAAGAATTTTTTTGTTTTTCTACAATCAAATTGTATAATAATGTTGGACAGAATCAATGTGATGATATCATAATAAATTTTAACTTGTTGCATTAATTGTCCTTGCTAACCATTTTTCTCTATGGGTGGAAGCTTTGGAAGAGGTTGGTGTTGTAGCTAGACCATTCCATCCATATTCAATCAAGTTTGTGTGTTCATGTTATTAAGCCCTTAAGAGCGTAGAGCACGACCAAAGGACTAACAAGAGCGAGCAAGTTAGCGAATGAATAAAATACACCCAGATCCAACAATGGAGAAGATAAATGAGGTGAGTTAATATGGGGGTGTTTGAAGTGTAAAAAAACACTCCTATACATATACATGTTCCCTCATGATTGGTCCAAGACATTAAATTGTATTTTAAAAAGTTATGATGCCACTTATTGAGCTGAGAGTTTCATTCTACAATCCAGTATGAGGGATATGTGTAAGTATGTCATATCCTCAAAAACAATATAAATAATTCACTGATGTTAGCCAAAACAAAAATTAAATAACCATATAAATAAGCAATTAAAAATGGAGTACTATAATAATTAACTAAGTTCGTTGATATTTCATTTCCACTATTCTAGTAATAAATAAAATATTTTGATGTGTATGTTAAATAAAATTATTTTATATAACTTTAAGCTGATAGAATCAATCTACAAGAAGTGTGACAATGTGTAAGTATGTTCCTTGCCCTTCAAATAAAAATAAAATATTCTCTAAATAGAAAAGTAATGTCAACTATATATATATATATATATATCAACTTCATAATTATCTATATCTAAAATAAAATTAAAAGAGAATATTTTAATGTCTTATAGAATATATATCCGATGTGAGTTATGAGTAAAATATTTTAATATTAATTAGTATTGACATATATTTAAAATTATATTAATAATTAAAAATATAATTTAATATGCATTGATAAGATAAAATGACTCAATACATATGTTATGTAATCTCTATAATATTCAAAAAAAAAAATTAAACAATAAAAAAATTACATATTATTTTTTTTTACTCTAAAATAAGTTTGCACCTAAAGAAATTTGATCCCTCTCGACTCATGTTTGATCAATGATTAAGATGGATCTATACTGGTGGTATTGTCACATCAAGCCAACCAACATGTTTTCAAGCTTACCGACATGTTATTGGAGTTGTCGGGGAAATAAAATACGCCTATGAATGATTAAGTAAAAGCGAATAAGAAGTAACAAGCATAATTTTCATTGTGGAAATTATTAACCGTTCATTTTTTTTTTAAGCCACCAATATCTCATGCTACTGTATGTAAACACATTGAAGCCACAATTGGATTTCCAAACTGATTTTTAAATTGTAGAAATTTGAATAATAGATGATTTATTCACCAAGATTATCCTGATTACACACTATTTGAGCTTCATGCATAATACATAACCTCTTCTACCATTGATCATCAATTTGCGGAATTAAAAACAATCGCATGTGCACATTGAAACATTAATCAATCACACATATCAACATAGTATGTAATGGGGAAAGCTTACAGCTGAAAACCCCCAAGTATCTTTATATTATAATGATAGAGAACATGTAACAATACATAGCAAAAACTCCTCACAAGCTCTCAGCACTATCTCCAATTGTTACACACTAACTAGCTCAGATATGAACAAGTCACAAGTTCAAATATCCTCCACCTGTTAGCCTGCCTCTACTGCGCAATCCAAGATGAATAATGATGAGATCCAAGTTCGAATCCCACTGGCTTGTACTGCGCAATCCTCATTGGCAATCTCAATCAATGTGTGTGCAAATCTCATGCATAGCTATAGTCACAACTGATAGTAGACTCACCCTTTCACCCACCTCTAACACTGGTCTCTACTGAACTGTCCATGCACTGCAGTCAACTGATGTATTCTTTAGTTGATTTATGAGTTAATAATTAGTGAATTAATTAATAATTAATTCACACCACTCATCACTAGTGTATTTATCAATTAGACTAAATACAACTAGTTCAACTAAGTTAAACTGAACACAACTCCATCAACTATCTCATCAACTCCACCAAACTCTGCCACATGAATTCTAACTAAAGTCAACGATGCAATAGCTCAACTAACCCCTAGGAATAGCATAATTCCTTCTATCAGCTGCATGTGCCACATCCGTAGCTCGAACTGAAGTGCTCCAAGAGGATAAGATAATGTTTATAGTCCAAATATTATTAAGAGCTAATAATATTCGACTTATCTATTTTTAGACTGGCAGTCTAAAAATAGACTCCACCCAGTATGTCTAAAAATAGAGGTCCATCTATTTTTACCAACTTGACCAACCATCCACAAATAGCATCCTGCAACTCATAGACCATGATCCATATGTCTAAAAATAGACATAGTCTAAAAATAGACTTTACGCCAAAAATAGCCTGCGGGCCCACTTAGTGAAGGCGACTTCTTTTCACTAAGCTCCATCATCTTGTTGCATTCTCAACATAAATAGGGTGTCTACTCAAGTGAAAGTTATATTTTTGAAGAAGCTCATTTCCCAACAATATTTTCTTTTGAAATATCTAATAGCAGATGGTGCACAGAGAGAAATGGGTTCTATGAAAAGGAGATCGGCTTCCCAATAGCTAGTTCCAGAAGCCTAGACTTAAAAATACTTTATTGACAAAGACCAAGATGTTGTTGAAAACAAATTATCATGGAAAATTTCTGAGGGACTTCCAAACCTGGCTTTTTCAAGGTTTAATGGCATTTCAAGTGATATTTTGACTTGGGAATGTGGTCTAGAACAAGTTATAATCCCTTAAATTTCCATTTTTTTGAATTCATTTATATATGATTTAAATTTTATACCATTGTTCATAGAGTTCCTAAAGACAAGAGCAGTTTGTATGTTACTTGTCACGTATCAGAAAATGTTATATTATAATTCTTGTAATTACTTTAATTACCTAATAATCGAGAGAAAATAATTTTTTATTTTTACGGAGAAAAAAAAAATATTTGATTATGTTTGATTATATTATGGGATCAAAACAATACATAGATCAGAGTGTCAAAACAATGGCAATGCATTCAAATACCCAATTAGGACATCCATTGACACAGTGTCTGAAATGGCATAGCACCGCACACAGATTTCAATGCTGCCCAAGTCAAAAACCGCAAAGCAAGAGCAGAAATAGGCAGGAATTAGTCCAACCAAAACACTATGTTCATTGTAAAATCATAAATGCGATGAACACAATAGAGAGCAAGATGTTCAAAAACATCCTTTCAATAGTGTGATATACAGTCCAACCCAAAATGTTCACAGTTGAAACACCATGTAACAGGAACCCGAGGACAGGGATGTCCGCCACATTGTGTTTGCCCCTATGGGAGGTGGAAGTTTGTGGATGAAATAAGTCACCCATCCCTCAATTGTTGGACAAAATAAGTCACCCATCCCGAAAAGAGTAATATATCGTAAAAGGCATGGGATTTACTTCAAGTAATACCATTGATGATCAACAACATAGTTACCGATCAAACGAGAAGATTACTTGGTACCATTTTTTTTGACGTAGAAAAAAAAACACCCGATTTTGAAAAGTAATGATGCTAAATCACCCCTTTTTTTGGAGCATAATTTTCGCACTTTAAATTTTCTTATGATTTTTTTTTTTTTAATGTCATGATTTTCATGTCGATTTTGAAAAGTGGTGAGGTAGAATCACCTACTTTTTTCTAGAGGGTTGATTTTGACACTACATTTTCTAATGTCTTCTTCTTCCTTAAGATGTTTATTTTTAAGTGTATTTATGTACTTGTTTTCTTAAATTTTTTTTTTTTTTTTTTTAATGAAATCTTCATTTTTTCACATAGTTAAAAAAAATAAAAAAGGGTCAATATTGTAAAGTTAGGATTTTCTATATGTTTATGTATTGTTAATTAATATTTCAATGCACATCAAATAAATGTTGCTAAAAAACCAATATTTTTAATCATATGACAAAAAATACACATTTTCAATATAAAAATAATGAAAAAAATACATATTTTGAGACTTTTTGTTAAAAAAAAACATGTTAAATAAACACATTTTTGGGGAAAATCTTAACAAAAAAACTTTAAAAAATAACATTTTTTTTTATGAATTTTATGTCAAAAATCAATATTAATCACATGTTTTTTGCAAAAAATAAGTATTATTCTCATAAAATATCAAAGTCTAAACATTACAAGTAAAAATGAGTAATAGCTCTCAAAATTGAGCTTTATTTGCAAGCACAACTTAAAGCTAATCCATAATATCAACTAATCCATGTTCAACATATTATAGAACATCACTAATGCCTTCTTCTGCAACATTTTCTGCTTCATTTTGGTCATTTTCATCTTCTAATGGATCTTTCATGTCTGCAAATGTTCCTAAATTTCCATTTCCAATCATTCCATATAATGTTGGTTGAGGTTCCTTTCCCTTTTTTGCCACACGTGATTCATTAAAATCCCCTTTCCTCAAACCAACTTCTTGAATTGCATCTAGAAGAAATTGAAGAGCATTAATTCTTTGTCGAATAGATTTTCATTGCACTGGGTCTTTCTCAATGGCAATTCAATTTTTTCCTTTTTTAGGCAACACGCTAGCGTTGTACCTAATCATCAAGCACAAAAGAAATAATTAAGCATATTAGTATAAACACATAATAACTAAAAAATAAAAATATTTAAATTCAATTTTATATAATAAAGCATAACTGAACCTAAGCATAAATGCAAAACCCAATATCCTTCATTTGAACATAGATCTATAAGATAGTTAATCAATGCTTGCGATTTTTGATAAATGTTAACTATATCTCGTTTTTAATCTTTTTCCTCATATGTTAGTTTTCTTACAACAACATCATGCACCAGTGCTTGACTATGACTCTTCTCATCTACTTGATTCAGAAGAATAGGCCTATAGATATCATCTTTTGTCAAACATTCAACATGGATGAACTCACAATAAATTGTGATAGGATGACCTTCGAAAGAAACAAGATTTGACTTCTTCCTGTAACATAACATAGTAAAAGTTGAATTAAATTGTACATAAATAAAAAATTCTAACATTAATTGAACATGCAATTTCAATGTCTTACCATGTAAGCTACATCCTTGAGTTTGTTTTTCCCATGAAACTTCTTAATAACATTGCAAATTGTGTGTCTGAATGAAAGGTCACAAATCTCCAAAATGATGATGTTGTGACTTCTTGAAAGCCCGTAACTACTTTACTAAAAGGTTGATAAGTATATGTTCGCTATCATATTCAATGTTTGGGAAATTGAAACCATGAGGAATATCTGCAATAACTAGGCCATATTCGCTTTTAGGTATGAGTTTTGCAATGTCTTCACAATCACCTGGTATTATTTGATATTGGATATTGTAGAGCCCATTCTAGATGAGTTTTGCTAAGAGTAGAGACCAAGTTCAATATCTATAGCGATGTTGTTTTCTCTATATTCACTTAATTTTTTTCACTAAAGCTTTTGAAAGTATCTCGTACTCCATTCAGATCCTTCTTTTGGACATATTTAATCGTATATATATATATATATATATATATATATGTATAAGTAATAAAATAAAAATAGTTTACATATGAATAAAATGAATGTATAAATCAACATACATTATAGAATGCAATATAAAAATCTTTAAGTGTCGATGTAGAACTTGATTCTGGGTAGTTGCGCACAACATCATCTCAACTGTCTTCGTTCAACATTTTAACCATATGTTCTTTTATTTTCATATAAATCTTCTGACTGAATAAATAAATTTAAACATGTTAATATAGTGAGATGTATAAAAAAATCTACTAAAAACAATATGTTTTGTTTAAAACAAAATTATAATCAAAAGAAAAGTAAAAATAATTCAACAAACTTACTTTTGAAATTATATGCGCATTTCCTCCATTGATAATTCACATGAATTCACACGAGATAGTAGTGATTTGACTAGTTTAACATCCTTCACTCCTTACATTGTTCTCCAAGGTGTGGTAGTCATATCCTTTGGAAGTTGCTTCATTTCAAGGCATGTCTTGCTGTTGGTGGATATTATGGGTCTACACTTTTTAACCTTATGATTTTATGGAAATATTCTCTTACCACTCAAAAATCTCATAAAACAATTCCCATATCTCCCTAGTTTTAAATTCCAACTGAAAAATGTTATCCATGCTTCTGAATATATTTGACTGCATTTTACCATATTTTGATTTGATTTTGTCATCAATTTGATAACATGTTTCCATTCAACATTCCTTCTGAAAGGTTAGACTAATTGTTTCCTTATCCCCAACATATTTTTCTATGAATTCATTATGAACAAATCTGACCCTTTGGATGAAATTCATTTTCATTTTTTACTCATTATCTGCATTATGATCCCATGCCAATAACTTTGATTATGTTTCCATTAAATCAACGTAAATGATGCATTTCACTATTTGGAAAAGATATTAATTGGGATATTCCTCAATCAACTGTCTTTTAGCCTCTACTGAATGGTTCCCTCCAATTACATAATATTTATAATCAAAAAACTGTGTCTTGTCAAATTCCTGTTTGTTGGAAACCTGACATGGATCAACAAGAACCACATAATCCACCACATGCGCATATGGATTGAACCTGAATAATGTTTTCAGATTATGTACATGTAGGTAATGTGCCTTTCTAATTTGATATTGAGATTGTCCTTCATCTGGCCTATAGAATTGGTTGACATTAAGCTCAAACGTTTGGCCACCACAAATTAATTTATTCTTCCTCAACTTAGATCAAATGGAAATTTGTTTTTTTTTAATAATGAAATCCTCTAACTCGGCACCTAGTGTTATAATTTCTCTTCTTCCTTTAGATATTTCAGTCTATTCTTCATTATTTCTCATGACTTTTACAGGTTTAACAACATTTGATTTCTTCTTCTTACCGATTAAAATATCCTTTTTTTGATAAATAAGCTCTTCATCTATAGAAATTATACAACAAGCATGTATATCATGGATTCAATTTGATCTAACAATTTACTAAAGTTAAATATTGAATCGATTTTACAAATATTTTTCGGAATTAAAAACACAATCGATAATCACATGAAGCAAAGAAGAATCAATCAAGGCACAACACAAATAATTTCCCGGGGAAAGATTGTTGCTCAAAACCCCACTATATTCTATTGTATATTCAACATCAAATCATGAAACAATTACATACAACTCTTCTCACAAGAGCCCTCCCATACTCAGCTAATTATCGCACACTGTCACACATCAAACTGACCAATACTTAGCAAATTTACTCCCTCCGGAGAGCTTGCCTTGCTTGCGTAATCCCTAATGAATGCAATCCCTAAATAATAGGAAGTTTTGTCTTCCTTGACTACACAAGTATGATGTGCACCCCAATGGGTGTTTTGTTTCATGGGCGCAACCGAGTAATCCTACAACTAATAGTCAAATTCCCTTTCACCTAGATCTCAATTGGGTCTCCACTGGATCTGACGTGCATGTAGCTAATAATAGTAAATCCCTAGTTGCATGAGAGATCACTAATTGTGAATTAATTAATATTTAATTCAATTGATCTCTCACTAGTGTATCTAACAGTTATAACTAGCACAACTGAGTTAAACTGATTACAACCTGCATTAACTAATGAACCAATGCACTTCAAACTCTGTTACAACTAGAATTACTTTTCATGTCTCACCAACTACCTATAACTCGAAATTCACGAGCTAACTGAGTTTATCACACCGTTAACTATTACAAGTTATTTTGAGATTATATTACATTTTATTGTCCATACTAATTAAGGGATAACTAAAATAGACATGCACCAAATTTAGCCATGTGGGCCCCACCCTAGTGTAGGTGCTTAATGCACTAGGCATGGGTGCTGAAATTTTATTGTTGAATTTCAACACTCCCTCTCAACAAGAAAGGGATTATCCTTCACATCGATCCTACCTCTATGGTATTTGAACTTTCTCCTGGTGAGCACCTTCGTTAGAATATCTACATCCTGATCTTTCATGGGAATGTACTGAAGAAACATTATTCTTCTCTGAACACAATATTTTCGATGATGGTATTGTATATCTATGTGCTTGGACCTATCATGAAATAGAGAATTAGTCAAGAGTTTAATGCAACTCTGATTATCACAATGTATCTATGTCGGATCCATCTGAGAACCAAACAAACCAATGAAGATCTTTCTCATCCAGATTGCCTCACATGTAGCTTGACTCAATAACATGTATTCTGCTTAAGCTAAACTGAGTGCCACAGATTGTTGCTTCCTATTGTACGAAGAAACTGTTGTCGATCCTATGCTAAAGATCCCTCCTAATGTGTTCTTTCTGTTTGATGGACTGCCCGCCCAATATGCATCCGTGAAGCCTTGAAGCTTCATTCCCTCTGTTCGTCTGTACCATAGACCATACTCTGATGTGCCCCTTAGGTATCTCAAGACATTCTTCCCCACCTTCCAAAAGATCTTGGTAGGCTTAACCATAGCTTGACTCAGTTGGTTAAATACGTAGAAAATGTTTGGTCTGGTGTTCAATAGACACATCAGTGAACCAAATAACTACCTATAGACAGTAGCATCCACTACCTCTCTAGAAGTAGCATCCTCTTTCGTCCAATTTCCTGGAAGAGGCGTATCCATGGGTTTGCAGCTGTCCATGTGAAGCTTACCCAATATCTCCTTGACTTACTTTCCTTGAGACACAAAAATTTCACAATCCCATTTGATATTTCCAAGCCAAGGAAATAATGAAGGAGTCCCATGTCCTTCATTTAGAACTCCCTTGTAAGATACTCCTTGCATGGGTATATAAGCTACTCATCACGAGTAAAAATTAGATCATCAACATAAAGAAAAATAATCAATAGCTTACCCTCAACCACAATATGGTAAAGGTTTACATCTACTTCACTTTTGGCGAAACCCAGTATAGTGAAATAGTTTTCTATTTGAGTTTACCAAGCACGAGGTGCTTGCTTAAAACCATATAGTTCTCTCCTCAGTCAGCACAGATGAAACTCACTGTTGAAGATCTCGAAACCCTTAGGTTGCTCTATGTGCACTTCTTCCTCAATGATCCCATTGAGAAACATAGTTTTCACATCCATATGATGAATACGCCAGCCCATCTGCACTGAGAGTGCAAGTATGGATCTAATGGAAGAGTACCTTGCAACAGGTGTAAAGGTCTCATCATAATTGATCCCCTCGATCTGTGAGAATCTTCGAGCCAGATTTCTGGCCTTGTATTTCCCCACACTCCCATCAGTAGCTTGCTTTACCTTTTAGATCCATCTAGTTCCAACCACTGATTTGTCGACCGATCTTGGGAAAATATCCCATGCACTGTTCTTGACAATGGAGTCATACTCCTCCACGATTGCCTCAACTCAAGTTGGTTGCTCCACTGCTTCCTAAAGGAATATGGTTCAGTAACAATACATTTTATCATAAGAGCCATGCATCAAGTAAACATGTCAGGAGACTGTCTCTATCTACGATGTGAATTAGGGGCTCCTATATTATCCTTAGTATCAAGTCTCAATCTATCATCTTCTGTTGTGTTCCTTTTGCCATTTCTGATGGATGGCTCTACATGAGTGTTTTCCTCCACTCCATGATCCTCCACATGTCGCTACTCCACATCTTGAGGCTCCTCCTTTGGAACCAAAAATTCTTCCTTTGCATGCAATTCCATCTCCCTCTCAAGGGACAATCGCATTTCTTTCTCCTCATCAAATTTTATATCCCATCACACAACAGTCATTCTGTTGTTTGGAAAATACATTCGATAGTCGTTGGGTGTTTCAGTGTACCCCAGAAAAATCCCAATCTCAGTTTTTGGTTCCAGCTTCTTCCTGGCATCCTTAGTCACATGCACATAAAGGGATGAGCCAAAAATCTTGAAGTGTGAAACATCAGGTTTCTTACCAGTGAAAACCTCTTCAGGTGTAGTCATGCCAAGTATCCTATGAGGAAAACATCTTCATAATTACTGCAGTGTTGTATGCTTCTGCCCACAGATGCATTAGTAGGCCTTGATCATGGAACATCACTCTTTTTGCACCCACACTCATTCTATTCTTTATTTTTGTGACCCCATTCTACTGTGGGTTATGAGGCACTATCAGTTCTCTTCGAATTCCTTTGTTGCTGTAGAATTTCTTGAATTTGTTAGAGATGTAATCTCCACCATTATCACTCTTAAGAGTCTTCACATTCTTCCCCAAATTTTTCTCCACCAGTGCTTTAAACTCAATAAAATAGAGAATGTATGATCTTTCTTCTGTGTGAAGAAGATCTAACACTTACAAGAAAATTCCTCAAAAAATATCACATAGTAATTATGTTTTGTTGTCGAAGAAAAAAATAATGGTCCACACACTTCTGTGTGAACTCTCTCAAGGATCCTCGAAGCTCAGTTCTCCTTCTCATGAAAGGTGTCCTTTACATATTTTCCCATAGTACATCGCTTGCATGTGTCCTAATACCCAAGTGTACCCCTGGGAAGCCGAGTAGCAGTTTTTTGCATGACTTTCAAGGCTCCATAGTGAAGATGGCATAATATCTAGTGCCATAATTCGCCCTCATCCCGACTCACCACTTTGTATGCCTTGCCCATCAATGTTGCACGGCCATCTACATCCAGCTTGTAGATATTCTTAACTTGAATCCCTATCTTCTTGTCTTGTCCTATTGTTTTGTGTCACAGGAAATATTTTCCTTCACTAAAAACAACATCATAGCCTCTATCTTCCAACATTGCAACTAAGACTAAATTTTTCTTCAAACCTCGTACATGCATTACATATTTTAATTGAAAGGGTTCACCTAACTGCCTTTGGAAGGTAATGGTACCAATCTCGGTAGCACTATACCACCTGTCATCACCCATTTCAATATGCATCTGGAGATCCTTCTCCTCCAGGCTACTAAAAATTTCCTCGTATCCCGTCATGTGAAAGGAAGCGCCACTATCCAAATACCACACAGATCCCAATGAACTTGACACCATACATGTGATCAATGAGAAGTCAAGGTAAAATTGAAAGGTGAAAGCCTCACCAGTTTCAGATCCTCCAACCTTATTTTTATTCTTCTTTCGTGGATAGTTAGTAGCGTAATGCCCATGCTCATGAAAATGAAAACACTTCACCCTGGAGATATCCTGCTTCTTGCCATATTTGGGCTTGGATTTGTAATGGAAATTCTTCCCCTTCCTCTTCTTCTCCTTGGAAGCCAAAGCAAAATCTTATTCATCTTCATTCTTAGATGAAGATCCGTCTCTAGTGTTTCGTCTGAACTCCTCCTGCACCAAATCTAACTACAGTCGTTCCCAATCTAGAAGCTTTTCCCTTCTATTGACAAAGTCTTAATAACTGTGCCAACTGTTGGGAAGTCCTAGGAGACCCAAGGTCACCAAATCATCGTCAATGATAGTTATACCAATGCTCCCCAGTTCATCCCAACATTTGACAATTTTTTTTAGATATTTTGGTATGGAGTCGCCTTTCTCCACCTTGATCTTCCTGGGTTTATCTTTGAGTGCCAATTTCCTATGGTCACTACTGCTCTGAAATAGATCCATCAAAGCCTTCCACATTGCATATGGTGTGGCTTTCCTATGGAGGCTTGAGACGATGTGGTCTCGTACTCCCTCCAATAGGACTCTCCTCCACTTTTCCACTTTCTTTTTCCATGCATCAAGATTTGCAACATCTGTCACAGTGGGTTTAGGAAAAATATTGTCAATGAATTTCTTCAATCTATTTTCGTCCAGTACTGCCTCCATCCTATCCTTCCAATAAATTTAATCTGAGCTACCCTCGAGTGCATACCCCAACCTCAAGCCATTGAAAGCCATTTGATCCTAAATCAGTTGTAGCACCAATAAAGTCTTTCTGCAAATTCAAATTCTGTCCAGTCACAAAAACATCTCCTCCTTCACAATTGTGATTTCCTATGCTCTGATACCATGTAGAAATTATACAAAAAGAATGTATATCATGGATTCAATCTGATCTCACAGTGTAATAATGTTAAATATTGAATCGCTTCTACAAATATTTTTCAGAATTAAAAAAAAATTCGCCAATCACATGAAGCAAAGAAGAATCAATCAAGCCACAACACAAATAATTTCTTGGGGAGAGCTTTCTATTAGAAACCCCACTATATTCTATTGTATATTCAACATGGAATCATGAAGCAATTACATAAAAATCTTCTCACAATATCCCTCCTATACTTAGCTAATTGTCTCATACTATCACAAATAAAATTGACCAATACTTAGTCAATTTACTGTCTCCACACAGCCTGTCTACCTTACGCAATCCCTGATAAATGCAATCCCTAAAGAATGATAATTTTGGCCTTCCTTTAATATGCAAGTATCATGGGAACTCCAATGGGTGTTTGGTTGCATGGGTGCAACCCAATAATCCTACAACTAATAGTCAACTTCCCTTTCACCTAGATCTCAACTGGGTCTCCACTAGATATGACATGCATGTAGCTAATAATAGTAAATCCTCAATTGCATGAGATACCACTGATTGTGAATTAATTAATATTTAATTCACTTGATCTCTCACTAGTGTATATAATGATTACAACTAGCACAACTGAGTTAAACTGATTACAACATGCATTAACTAATGCACCACTGCATTTCGAACTTTGTTACAACTAGAACTACTCTGCATGCCTCACCAACTACCTCTAACTTGAAATTCATGAGCTAACTGAGTTTATCACACCCATTTAACTATTACAAGTTATTTTTAGATTACCTTAAATTTTATTGTCCATCTTAATTAAGGGATAACTAAAATAGACATGCACCAAATTTAGCCCTGTGGGCCCCACCCTAACGTAGGTGCTTAATGCACTAGGCATGGGTGTTGAAATTTTCTTGTTGAATTTCAACATCATCATCAACTAGAAGAGAGACATCTTTGACCATTTTTCTTTTTGGTGTTGATTTGTTTTCTCCTTTTGCACAACAGCTCTAATCTCCTCTTCACTATTGCTAACATAATTTTCAGATTCATCTTCCACATCTTCAAGAGAAAAATTTTTAGGTTTAATAGATTGACCCACCTTTGTGAGACTTCGTTGATCCCATCTTTGAACTACAACAGTGTCATGAGCTATTGGTATTTGCCTCATTTTCCTTTCTTCTTATATTTTTGTGTGGAAAGTATTGATCACAGTCATAAATTTTGGCTCCATATAATAAATACCCTCAATCAAGTTTGAAATAGGCTCAAAAAAATCCTATGAAACAAAACAAAATATTTCAATGATCAATAATTTATACAAAATTTCCCAGATGCGGGTGACAATTAGATTGTGCAACATGGATGCTCCTCTGCATGGTACATGGCACAACCACATGGTTGTGCATGGGTCACTCGAGGGAGCTAATAAAGGATGCAAAAGCTCCTATGATGCCTTAACCGATCCACCTGATCCAGGCATTAACATTCATCCTTATAGCTGATCTTCATGGTATTTCATGGCCTCTGGAGATGACATTCCCACTGCTTTTTCCTGTCACCTATCTGTTCAAGTGGCTAGTTACTATGGTATGCATTTTCCCTTCATTCCTTTCCCCCTTTGCAGCTCGAGGCCTCCTTCCATATCTCCACTCATAAGCTCGTCTCCCACCTCCTCTCACTCGAGGAATCTAGTGCCTCCATGCCTCGTCGCCACAAGATGAGATGTCGTCAAGGCTGAGGTCGAAGAAAATCTTCCCATGCTCCAGACCCCCCTCTAGGATGAGATACATTACCCCCTCCGTGAGGATGAACCTTCTGAATTAATGCTCAATGTGGATTCTACAGAAGCCCCATACCAACATTGTGTCTCCGCCCTCTTTTCTTTGCGTCTCCCTGATGTCGCTTCCAACTCCACTGGCTCTAGCTCTTGGAAATGCTTCAGAAAATCCACCATTATTACATCCTACCTCCAGCATTCAAAAAATTGGTGGCCCTTCCAAATAAATCTGCAACGCACTCCTCTGACAGTGATTGTGGTGATAGCTCAATAGAGGATAAAAGTGTTGCAACTACAGGTGCACGCTCTGCCTCCACACCAGAGTCGACTACCTAGCTGTCAAAGAAGGATGATGACTCCTTAGAATATTATGAATGATTCATTATTGATGAGCCACCTCTTGAAGACTTGAAGAATGACTCACTATAGAAGAATTAGCTATAAGAGGTCTCTTACCTCTACTAGTTACAATTCCACTGCAGTTTTTTTGTTTAACTTGTTCTTGCACAGTTCATTAAATTTTTGGAAAATTATGTTTCATGCTGGTTTCCCCATCTAGGGCAAAAATCCTTTGGTGAAATGGTAAAATTTATGGGTTGGTTTCCTCAACTGGGGTAGTCCCAATTTTTTTTTTTTTAACACCCTCCCTACTGGAATTGGATAGCATAGTAGCTCCAGCAGGAATGTTCCGAATTGTATTTCCTTTATACTATATATTAGAATTATACTTAGAAAAATAAATTATACAAAATTGAATGATCCTTACAATAATGCATAACACAAATATAAATAAGCATACTTACAATGTTATTTTCAATGTTCTTTGTGATTTCTGCACACAAATTTTTATATGTTTCATGTGTGTCATACTTGACCTTTGATATACAATATCTAATATTTTCACGTTTATTAGCCATTCTTGCAAGAGCATAAATAGTATTTGTATTCAGCACCAAACATATGTCTCGTAATCTTCCCATCACCTCATATGCTTCACCTAAGTGAATCATACCACAAAATAGATAGATATGTATACCATAAACAGTTTCATTGTCTTCAAGATACCATGAAAAATATGTTTTATTTATTTCTTATCCGTTCTTTTTTTTAGAAAAAATCTTGATTGTACTTGATGTGCCACTTGCTTGACTTTTATTATGTTTTTCAATTTTTGTGTGTTCAACAGTTTTCATAGTGTGTCCATCAATATTCTTACCATGTCCAACAATATGCATAATGCATCCAAGAGTATCCATAGTGCATCCAACTGCAACTTTAGATTTGGAAATTACAGCCCTTGGTCCAGAATCATTCACAAAAATCTTCTTTGATGACATGTTCATGATATATATATATATATATATATATATGAGATGATGATGATGATGGTTAACTTCCACTGAGACCAATATTTTGTCTATCGGACCTAAAGAAAAGAGTTTTTTAGTTTGATTTAAGATTTTATTCCTATGCTCGAAAAGCTTGGAGAGAAGCCTCCTGAGCTCACTATAATTTTTACATCTGAAAAGGCCAGGAAGGTCAATATTGCAACAAATATTATGAAATTGAGCTCAATTTTGGTTTTATGCAGGGCACTCTAAGAGGAAGTGACTTTCACCCTCGATGTTCATATTCTCACAAAGATGGTAGATCCTTTCCATCCATGGTGTTTTAGGAACTGTCCAATGACCTGTTTCACTATGTAGCTCATGGGGGTTCATTCTAATCTTGGATATATTAATTTTCTTCTTTGAGCTAGTTAAAACAAAGAGATACTTTTGATTTTCTAGGGTGGGGTTGATGACCTCCTCATAATATCTTAATTTTCTTTTAGCTACTAGATATTTCTCACACCACATTTTTTGTTTGAACTTAGAAGTAAAATTTTTTTTAATGTTATTAATGTTTTGCAATGCAACATTCTCATCGATCTCCCAATGGTTTAACCAGGCCCTGGTGTCTTTATACCAACCTCTTTTAAGCCTTAGGTGGTTTTGGCTGGAATTTAAAACTAGCTAAGGAATTTTATGGTCTCCTATGCTATTGGGCTTGTTCTTGTACAACAGAAGCCTAGTCATAGCTAGGATATTGATAGGGGAAAGACCCACTTCTATAAGGAGAATAGGATAGGGTGTATTTCTTTTAATTTTAACGTTATATGTTATAAAATGCTTCTGGATTTTCTCAATATTTCTACAGGATTCTCTAGAGATGCTGCAACCCCAAACCTCACATCCATATAAGATAACAGGAGTGACTAAAGTTTCAAAGAGGAACTTCTTTCTATCCCACATTACGAGGTTTGTCATTTTACAATTATTTTCAAGACCAAAATAAGCTTTCCACCCCCCATTAATCCTTTTTTGAATGCTATAGTTCCAGTTGAGCTTGTGATTAATATCAATTCCTAGGTACTTGTAAGAAGACACTTCCTCCAAGTTATTATTGTCATACATAAAATTAGTGTAAGTGTCCTTCTTAGATTTGATAATCATTACTTTTGTTTTTCAGTGTTAACAAACATACCCATTGTAGAGCATAAATCCTTAAGAATTCTAAGTTTCTTATCAGGATCAGATGGGCACCTTGCGAGAAGAACAATATTCTTAGCATAGAGAAGAAGGATGATGACTATCCCAGCTAAGATCGTGCCAACACATCCTACTTCCTCTAAAAAACCTTCTAGCTTGTCGATGTAAATGCCAAATAGGGTAGGGGAGAGAGGGCAACCTTGTTTAACTCCGATATTACACTTAATATCTTTCGACCACCCCTCATTTCTCTTTAACTTGGCAATTACATTCTCGTATAACCTTATAGTGGCCACTCTTAGCTTGAAAGGAACATTTATCTCTTCTAATCTATTCCATAGGTTATTTCTAGGAACCGTATCGAAATCCTTTGTAAAGTCCACAAAGCAATGGAAGAGATTGGATTTCTCATTGCGGAATTCCTCCACAATGATCCTAAGCGTAACGAGGTGGTCCATTGTTGATTTTTTCCTTCTAAAACCCACTTGGCCTTTAGCCTTCTTACCTTCACTTTCAAGCCAAATGCTCAACTTTTTTTCCAAAATAATACCATATAAATTGGCTAAGAGAGGGTTGATCATAATTGTCTGATAATTAAGGGGGTTATTTGTATCCCCACTTTTAAAAATAGGGATAATGAGGCTCTGATTCCAAGTTTTAGGGAACCCTTGCTTGACTGCTTGGTTGAAAAGCTTGTGGATGTGGGGGATGGGGACAGGACCTCCATTTTTTAAGATTTCCACCTGGTAACCTTCAATGTCTTTAGCTTTCCCATTTTCCAGGTGTTTAACCCCAAAATCAATATCTTCTAATGAGAAAACTTCTTTTGTTGTGAGCAGGGTTTCAAAGCTATCCCTGGAATTTGGAGATTCATAAAGCTTTTTAAGATAGGAATTCCAGTCGTGTAAATCAATTTTATTATTATCTTTAGTTTTCCTAGTTAGAATTTGCTTCTAGAATTTCTTAGGAGCCACCTTAGAGAGGTGTAAGAGATTCTCTTGAATTTTATGAATATATTTCCTTTTTTTCCTTTTAGTTAGGGCTTTGTAGGTTTTTATCTTCTCAATTTTGAGAGATTCATCAACAAGTTCCTTAATTTATCTCCTCGCACTTTTACAATCTATGTCATACCATGGGTTGTTTTTGCTATTTCTTTTATTACTTGAGACTTCAATTGAGAACTTGTTAATAGAATATGAGAGGGTTGTAGTAAAATTATAATAGAGGTCATCTATGTTGTCTATACTAGATACAGGAAGCAAATTAGTTTTTAATTCATTTAGAAAGAGATCTTTTTTTATTTCTATCAAATATTAAGTTCTTTTGACTATAAGGATTATCTTCAATGGCATCTCTATTCATGCCAAAATTGAGAGTTATGAGTAAAGGCCTATGATCAGAGTTAGGCTTGTGGTCGTCTAAGATGTCAATATTTATTATGTTGTTGTATAAAGGTAGATCGGAAATAACATAGTCTACCACGCTACTGCGAAGCCCATGGATGCAGGTCATCTGGCTAGAATTGGGCCACTTTTTTAGACCATTGCAAATTATGAGATCTTGAGCACTACAGAGCTTGAGTAGCTTCGACCAAAACAAATTATCCCTGAGTTCTTTAGAGCTCCTTTTGTACCATCTAGCTAGAGTAAGGTCTTCCTCTAACCAAAGAGGATTGGGATTGGAATGATTGCTTAGAAGAAAAGCTTGGTTGCTTGAAGTTTGAGGATTAAATTCACCCATTAAAAGGATATTACCTTCATTCGTTAGGCTAGAAATATCATTCTCTAAACCATTGTAAGGACTATTTTTATCTATATTCTTTTTCTTATACAATTTAGAATTAAATGTGGGGGGGGGATAACAGATTTCTATGTAGGTATTTTTATCATTAATGTTAGTAATATCAATCCAACTATATTAATTGTAAGGGTCGTTTTTATAAATACTAGCATGGGGGTAGATGTCCTTCTTAATGTAGCAAGCTATGCCCCCAATGCCTCTCTGGGAGGATCACTTGTTCCAGGTTGACCATAGTGCAAATCCATCTATGTTAGGGACCTTAGATTCTTCGTGCTCCCAAAATTCAACAAGAAATATAATATCAACATCATTTGAGATCCAACTTAGCTTGGGGTCTTTATTCCATGGAAAGCCCCGATAGTTCCAAGAAAGAATTCAGAGCATGTTGAATTGCTATTTATTACTATCTTTTTGGTTTCTATCTCGAATAATGGCTTTTCTATTTCTGATTATTGCCCATTTTCCTTCCTTCCTAGCTTCTTTTACCTTTTGAACCTCCTTTCTTAATTCTACTTGATCTTTTGGAATGAGATATTCATTTATAAATATTCACCTTCCTTTTAGACTCGAGGTTTTACTAAGTATGTCATACTTATGGTCAGTAGAGCTCACCTTTATTCGGATCATCCTTCGTTTATTCTCATTTAATTTCCCTAATATATATATATATTAGTTAATTTAAAAACACATATCCTAACTAATATATATTTTTAAAGTTTGCCAATATAAATTTAAATTAAAAAAAATTAACTATATAACTAACTTTTCATAACATAACAGTATATTTTTAAAAGTATAAAACAATTTTTATTTTTTTTCATTTAAAAACAAAAAATTTTAAATCTTATATATACAGATAATTTTTTTTGAAATTAGTTTTTTTTAAAACAATTTTAAAATACAAATTTAAAAAATAATTAAAAAAAAATTAATATAATTTTTTTTTTTTAATTATAAAAATGAAATAAAATAAATCAAAATTTAATTTAAATCGCTTTTAATAATTTTATTTATTAAAACAAAAATTAATAATATATAAATTTGTTTAAATTTAAAAAAAAAAAAATGTATTTTTAAAATTTTAAAAATAACGTTTTTTTTCCCCAAAAAAAAAAAAAAAAAGATGTCATCGGCGGCTGGAGGCCAGCAAGGAAGCCTTGTGGAGCACTGCCCAATCGATGGCTGGAGGCGAGCTAGGCAGCACTCCACAACACTGCCCAGCCTCCGGCTAGGAAAATCAATTTAAAATTAAATAAAAACTAAAAACATAATAATTAAAAAAAACAATGGCATATTTGAAAATAATTATATATATATATATAAGCTATATTTTGTTTAAATTAAAAAAAATTAAAGTATATAATGCAATTATTATAAAACAAATAAACTTATTATAAGAAAAAAAAATAAAAAATAAAAATAAAAAGTTATCTTTTTGCAATTTTAAGAAAAAAACATATAATTATGTCCTTTTATTTGCATGGTTGTTTTTTTCATTTTTTTGTTTCACGGAAGAACCCAACAAGTGTAAAAAAAAAAAATTCTAAAATTTTGTCCTAAAAAACCCTACAATTTTGAGTTTTTTTTCCATTTTCTTCGCTATAAAAAAAGGGTTTTGGAACATAAAAACTATAAAATAATAGTTTTAGAACATAAAAGTCATTAAAAAAATAGATTCTTCCCAAATTTATCTTTAAATGGTCAAAATAGAAGGAAAATTAACCTTTCTAATGTGAAAAACTCTCGTTCAATGTGTTAGCAATGACTTGATGTGATGTGAGGAATATAAACAATGCTTGTTATTATATAGCGAAGATTGTGCGATAGCTTTAGAATTTCGCGATTCTCCAGGATTAAAATTAAAATTAAGAAAATTAATATGAAGTTAATATTATAGGTTTATATTAACTTTTATTCAATGTTGGCAAAAAAAATAAAACATAAATTTTAAAAATTAATTTCGATACATAGTCAATGTTAAATCGTTTTAATAAAAAAATTTAGTTTGGAAGGAATGCATGAAAGGAATATTTTTGTGGATATTTTGAATAGAAAGTAGGGTGAAATATTTCAAGACCAACAGGTTAGTAAAATGTTTTGAAATACATTTTAAACAAATATTTTGGACGGAAATATTTCAAACGAAAATTTTGGAGGGAGATTTTTTGGCCAAATATTTTGGGGGAAAATTTGGAGGAAAAATTTTTGGCAATATTTTTTGTGGGGGGGATTTTAGAGGGAAATTTCCAGTCTTTAAGCTATATATTTTCATTCAGAGAGAATGCATTTGTATCATTCAACATCTTCTTATTGAAAGTCATGGGTTCTTCTGGTACTGAAGTTTTTCTTTTTGCAACATCAACGTCTTTGTCACGCAACAACTCTATTTAGATTGATGAATATAGCAAGATTTCATTTACCATGAATATAGAGTCAAATTTTTGACTTGGTCGTAATCCTAAGGATGATGAGAACATAATTGATGAAGGGAAACAAAAGGAAATTTATGTAAATCAAGAGTCAATTATTCCACTTAAACTTAATCCTAAGGATTATGAGAACACCTGTGATGAAGGACATGATGAATAATTTCCAGAGTCAAAATATCAGCTTCGTCCTAATCCTAAGGATTATGTGAGCACCACTGATGAAGGGAGGAATGAATAATTTCAAGAGTTAAAATATCCACTTCGCCTTAATCCTAAGGATTATGTGAGCACCACTAATGAAGAGGGGAATGAATAATTTCCAAATTAAAAATATCCACTTCTTCCTAATCCTAAGGATTATGCGAGCACCACTGATGAAGAGGGGAATGAAGAATTTCCAGAGTCAAAATATCCACTTCATCCTAATCCTAAGGATTATGCGAGCACCACTGATGAAGAGGGGAATGAAGAATTTCCAGAGACAAAATATTAACTTCGTCCTAATCCTAAGGATTATGCGAGGACCACTGATGAAGGGGGCGGGATGAATTTCCATAGTCAAAATTTCCACTTCATCATAATGCTAAGTATTATAAGGGCACCACTGTTGAAGGGGGCAATAAAGAATTTCCAGAGTCAAAATTTCCACTTCATATTAATCCCAAGGAATATGAGAGTGCCACTAATGATGTGAGGGATAAATAATTTCCAATAAATAAAGATTCAAAGCGTCCACTTATTCCTAATCCTAAGGATTATGAGAGCACCAACGAGGAAGGGGAGGGGCAGGATGAATAATTTATAGTGAATAGAGATTCAAAGCTTCCACTTAGGCCTAATCCTAAGGATTATGAGAGCACCACTGAGGAAGGGGCAGATGAATATTTTCTTGAAAATGATAATTTTAGAGGCACAAATCTGAATAATGCGTTTTCTCTAAGTGAGTGTTTCAAATGCACTTATGGTGATGTAGAATTGAATCCTCCAAGGGAAGATTTCAAAAGCATGGATGAATATGGTTAATAATTTTTTCTAAGTTAGGTTTTCAAAAGCGCAGATGATTCTTGTGAAATTTTATCTTCAAGTGAGGATGGTAATGAATATTTTGCAAGCAATGATGCTGATGAATTTCTTAACTATGTTCAGAATTATGAAAGTGGGGATAATCCTGAGGGTGATGAAACTGCTTCTACAAAGGATAATGAAATGATGAAGTCATTGCAAGAAAATATTGTAACTAGGAGTAGGAGTAGACCTTTTCTTACCAATCCAAAACATTCCAATTATACAAGGGTTAGGACAACATATCTCACAAGAAGAAGTTATGTCGTTCATTTGATTTCAAGTTGCTGTTGTCGAAAGGATTCTTTGAAACATATGGATTTCAACTATGCTTTGGAGAAAAGGAAAACATATTTTTCAATGAATAACAGAGTTCAAAATTGATATTTAGTGGGTTGCATGCAATACATACTAGCAAGTTATGATTATCATATTGTGAATGTATTTCTCTGCAGAAAGGCTTTCAAAATGTTGCATTCAATTGGTAATTTTTGTTTTTCAAGGATGCAAGATAGACTGGAAAAGGATCCCACATATTATTCAAAAGAATGTTATAAACGAGAGGTTGGGCCATTAGCAAAGAATGCTATGTCATTGATGAAAGAATTATTTTCAAAGCATGGAGAGTATATTACTAATAAATACACAATACATATTCTAGATAATTTCTTGAGACGAGAAATCTACAACTTATACAAAGAATATGCAGAAGGTGCTGAAGGACTTTGTAATTTTATTACATATTCATACTTTACAAGGGTATGGAAAAACGAACTCAACAATGTTCATATTCCTAAGAATACAAGGATGGGGGTTTGTAGTACATATGATTCTCTTAAAGAAAAAAATAGATAAATCTCAAGGGCCAGAAAGAGGTATGGGTTCATAACAATATTTTTAAAGTTTGGATAGTTATCAACTATGAAAATATATTTATTCATATGTTTCTTTTATTTTATGTGTAGATTACGTTGTCAAAACACTTCAAGAGCATCGCAATAAACAAACAAGTGAAAGACAAAAAAATTATAAACAATGAAAGAAGTGTTATTATACTCCAAAAAAATATTTGGGTTTGATAATTGATGGTATAGTCCAAAAGAAAACACTTATACCACATTTTTTCTACACACCAAAATAATTACAGGAGGAAAATTTCATTCAGTTTCACTTGGTTGGTTGTATGGTATTTAATGAGAAGATGTTTGCAAGGGTTTACTTCACAACTCCAAATATTCATAATGATGCAAATATGACCATAAATATAATCCATGATGTGGTTATTCATTGGTCTAGTATTCTTCCTGAAGTTATGTATGTACAATTAGACAACACAAGCCGTGAAAAAAAAAAATCAAGTTCTTTTTGAGTATATTAACATGCTCATTGAATTGGGAATTTAAAAAAAATAAAAGTTGGTTTCCTTCTTGTTGGGAATACTCGTGACCATATTGCTCAAATGTTCAGTTGTTTTTCAATAGCATTGAGGAGGAAAGGTGCTGGGAGCCTGTCATCATTAATTGAATGTATTAATAAATCATACATTCCAAAGCCTATTTTTCGTGTGTTGGAAGAAAATATTTACATGCGAAGGTTTATTCAAGGATCACATGGTGAGGAGAAATGCATTGAACAGCTTAATTACATTAGCTTCCAGCATAAATTTCGTATCAAAGAAATTGATTGGATGACACTTATATGGGGCAATAAGTATTCAAATACTGTAGAATGGGGGCCATCATCAGGTTTAGAATTTTTTGAAGTTCATTCTAGATCGTCCAATATTTGAATCAAAGGTATTGTTATTACAATAAGTTGTTGAACTTCGTAATGCATGAAGGCATAAGAAAGATACATTATTCTGAATGTATGGAGGAAATTTAAAATATGTATTAGAGATACATATGAGTACTTTGATGTTGTTATTTCATTTTTATGGGAGTATTTTTTCAATAATCAAAGTGATATTCTTTCAAGATCAATAAATGAGGATACGCTTTTGAAGACTCCATTTTTTTGGCCACAAAATATGCCAAATGAACATGAGGAAACACACAATGTTGAACAACAATAGGCTCAAAGTTTTATTAATCCTCCACAGGTATAGGAAAGAGAAATATATATTGGTTCTAGAAGATCACATGTACAACGTGAAGCCATGGAAGACCTTTACAGGGGTTCTGTGTAGGACATTAAGGAGGATTGCACGATGATAGTGTTAGCAGATGAAAATACACTTTTCTATCCATTTTTGGTTGCCAAGGTTATAAAGGTCATTAAATAAAGTGAATATATTACAGTTGTTGAATTACATTGGTATGCCACAAATACCCACCCATTCAATGGTGTGTACAAGCCAGATATGGTAGTTGAAAAAAAAAAATTGGCAGAAAGAGAAAAGGAAAGGGGACAAATATAAATCGTTGCCGCACATATGTCTTGAAATTGGAGGATGTTGACATACTTGTGTATGAATTCAATTCTACAAAGAGAGGAACTCTTCGCTTGAATACCATAAATATTTTGAAGAAATTACTACCAGAACAAATAGTGTTGAGATGGGACTCTGCTAAATGTAGTCGTAGATCTAGAATAATTTTAAATATGAAATGGTGGGCATGCATGTTGACTCAGATGGAGCACTAATTGATGAAAGAGAAGAATATGGATCATCTTCATCTGCATTTAGTCATTCACCTGAAGATGTAGGTTCTGAAGGTGTGTGAGAACCTATGACTGATTTTGAATAAATGTCTAAAACATTTTTATGTAATTTATGTTTGCATGGTGACTTGAAATAAATATTTTGACTTCCATATGATCTTACATGAATTTATGATGCATTTCTATGTTTCTTGGATTATATGTTTTAATTATGAATAATTCATCTCTTTAGAATATCCAGAGTGAAACATTGAATTACAAAAATAATTTATGTTATATTCAATATATCAAATTTGATATTTTGATTAAAATTAAAAAAATAGAAATTAATGTTGAATTTTAGATTATGTAGTGATATTGCCATGATATTATTTATTGTTAACATTCGGTACAATATAATTTTTTTTATTTTTTTATTTTATGCCTCATTGAAAGGGGATACTTCGTTTTGATGGTTGATTTTTAGGTTTTGGTTGCAATTGGATAAGTTTTCTTAGGCGAAGATTTGAAAAGATACATATTTCTATTCTTTAAAATAAAAACTATTCTTGGAATAATAAATATTTCATTTACTTGTTCATTTTTTAAAATTGTGTAAGTCATATAATTTGTCCATAATTTCATGGTTTAAGTATGTTAAAAACTTAATTTTAGAAAATTATACATTACAGAGCAATGGAACAATTAAAATATGCAGAAAACACAAACACACAAAACACATAAAACTAGAGAGACACATATATACATGGTTCACCCAGTTTGGGCTACGTCCACCCAGAATATCCAGTCCTTCCTTTATATTATCTAGCAAAATGAAGAGACATCCTCTATTCTCTCTCACAGTCTCCCTATCTATTTATCCCTATGAGAATACACATACAATATACAGTTGCAATGCAATACCCTCATACAAAATGAGGGGTTGCCTTCTAGGGAAAAAACCCCTAAATTAAACATAACTTCTACCGTCAGATCATCCACCTAATGAATGAACCAAATTGACTAGAAATTACAGTACTTTTACAAGGCAATTTTACATCTATTTTTAGCTTTAGGGGTGTTGCGATATTTTATCTTTAATGTTATGGTTCAAAACAATTACAATTTTTTAGTTTTTTAGAGTCAAGATATTTTATCTTTAACAAGATACAAGGCTTTCAAACATGATATTTGTATATTTAACATCATGTATAATTTTTTTTATAATTTTGAGATTTTTCAATGTCCTAATATTTGATCTTTAATTCCATTATTAAAAAGTGTCAAAATTGTGACACGATTTATTTATTTATTTTGTTATTCCACCATCAACACTTTATGTTTTCAAGGATTTTTTTCAATCCTTTTTTCGAGAAAAAAAATGGTTTTTAACATAGTTTAAAAAAATGTTGAAATTTTATGCTAAAAAAAATAATGCGTTCTGAAAGACACACTTTTCGTTTTTGGGGTGTTTTTTCATGTTTTTTGAGTTTTTTGGGCTATAGTTCTCGTTTTGAGGTAATATTTCCCATCTAATCCGTAACTGTGTTCAACCTAGAAGTGGAATGAATGTTGTAATGGAGATTCCACATAAAGAAGATTTTCAAAGAAAAATGCGATGATTCTATGGAAGAAGGTACACATGAACCTCTAGCTAAGAAGAAAATAATTGATTTTAAATCTAGAAAAGAAACATGTAGACATTTAGAAGAGCCTTTTTAGAAACAATCAATGGGTTCAATCTCTCAAATTCCATCATTCAATGATTCAATGTCCTAGGGAACAATAAAAATGGTTTTGGGTGGAAAAGTTTCAAGAGAAGTCACCGTTCTATTTTATAAGCTATAAAGACTTTGATTATCAAAAAATATTGCATGTGTATTAGATCTCTATTATCCTTTGGTATTACATTTGGGAAAAAATACCACTGGAAAAATAGAAGATCATCTATCCAAGTGATTCTAAATGAAAATTTATAATAAACGTATTATAGGGTTGAAGCCTCTTACAGGAAATTTAAAAAGGAGTGTCTACACAAAATTTAACAGCCTTAATCGGCTCATAAAAACCAAATAGAAAAATAAAAATGAGTATTTAAATATGAAAAAGACTAGGAGGAGGTTGAGGTTTCCAACTCAATTGGAACTAGTTCTACTGGATTGTCGAGTCTTCGATCCTTCTCAAGAGATAAACTTGCCTCAATTGTAAGATTTGGCATTAAGTTTTCATAGTTATCAAGAATAATTTATTCAAAATAAAGTTCAAACATGCCATTTTAAAAATCAACATGTACCTGGTTTTCTCATGCCTAATGTCAATCCACAGATGAAGTGTTGGAATCACGATTGTCGTTAGACCAAAACCCACAGGCATTAGTCTCCACTACAATCGCGAGAGTTAGGATCCACTAGAGGCGATTAGTCCATTTCGCGAAACACACGAGGAGCGTTGAACCCAATGTCCAATAATCTCCCCCCCAACGCGAGCCAGGTGAGTTTCGAACTCGAGACCTGTCGCTCTGATACCAATTGTTGGAATCACAATTTCCATTAGACCAAAACCCATCGGTGTTAGTCTCTGCTACAATCGCCAGAGTTAGGATCCATGAGAGGCGGTTACTCCATGTCGCGAAACACATGGGGAGCGTTGAACCCAATTTCCAACACAAATTTGATCCGTGGTTGAATCCAAGCCTTGTGCTATCGCTTCCAAACTGATCAATTCCTACCATCCTATCAGGGATCAACCTCTCCATCTCCCAAACCCAAAATACTTTGAGATCAAAGTCTTATATCCTCATGCCCAAAACTCAAAGAATAGAGTCGAACTATCATAGGTCTATAGTTGAATAATAAGCCCCAAAGTGCGTCCTTAAATTTATTCAAGTGACATATTTACTCCCTATTCTTCTCAATATTTCCCCTTCTCCCATTTCTTGTTCAAATTAGAGAACCCCCTTCATCTCAATTTATATTTCTTTATAAATGGAAGGTATCTTCCTTTCGAAGAAACCCCTCCCCCCACCTCCCATCATAAGAAATGTATATATTACTATTTGAGTCATTCATTTGTATTTTCTTTTCATTATGTATATTAAATGTGTTTTAAATTGTTACTTGAGTCAGTCACTTACCCTTTGATATATATATATATATATATATAGTGGATTTCAATTTTTACTCGAGTCTTTACCATGATTATTTATTAATTAATATTTTTTAACAATTTATTTATTCACCCTATACATAGAAATCTTTATATAATCAAACTAGTATGTCTACTAGTGAAATGCATGTGATGCATGTGTATGTAGCTATCATATGCATTCCTTGTATGCATGCTAATAATCTTATTTTTTAGTAATTGAATATATATCATTACATACACCCCTCCTTTAATTTATTTTTTCTTGAAGTTAGCATTGATATAGTATACTAGTAGTTATATTAGTGATTGATATAATCATGTAAGGATTGTATTCTTTGATTGTATTATCATTTACAAATGTGAGGACACTTAAAATTTTTATTCTAAACATTTATTGGTTACAACATTAATAATCATACCCTACCCAAGCAGAGTTCCCAAACTATCCTAGAATCATCTTATCCATCCTAGTCTCTTTTAGTCCCTTCTTATTCGTCCATTACTTGAATATGTAATGGTGTAATCTATACTAACCTGACCATCCATAAAACCCCAAGGGTGGGAGTTTCAAATACATCAACCCAACTTGCTCAGTAGGCATCTGGAAGTCATCATAACACATCTAAGGGAGCATGACTCGCACAATCCTCCAATGACTCCACGTTTTTTAGGACAAACAGTGGGAAACAACTTCAACCATCATGGTGGGACCAAATTTAACCACCTAACATGGAATCTCTTTGGGCCTCAATCGTTCTTAGAGTTTTTTCATAATGTATTCGGCTTGGATAACAATAGCATCTGCAACATAAATACTTGTCCACACATCATAACATATGCTTCGATATATTCATAACCAAAATAAGTGAATATAAGTAATGCTACTTGGGGCCAAAAAAAATGGTTTGTTTACTTCCTTTAACTTACTTTTCCCCTTACAAGGCCATCCACTATATTAAACAATTAAATTAAAAATCAAAATCCAAATGTAAACACTTCCCCATCCCACAAGACTGATAAAACTATAGTGCAATATAATTTTATGGGTTAAACTCATCAGTCACTATCCCCCTTTAGGCTCTATGAGATCCATTAAAATATTTTAAGGGTGTTTTTAATCATTCAATTTAGGTGTTTTTAATGATTTAATTTATAATTAAAATAAATTAATCACATGAATACTTCAATAATTGAAAAGTTGATATTATTTTTCAAACACATTATTGGGATGACCCATATATTTATATGGAAAACACATGTATCAGACCCAGATCACGTTTGAACAATAGATATTTTAATATTTTATTTTATTTGTCTCGTTTGGTTGTTTACGACATAAATGACAGATGATTAATAATCTAGGTAAAACCTATATTTTTATTAATTCAAACATGACATTAGACTTGTAAGATGTGTATTTTTAAGATGCCTATGTGTTGTGCTAAGATCCATTAATTTATATACATACATAACTACCTATTCCTCTTCCTTCATGCCACTTATGTTACGCGAAGTTTAATGAATTAATATCCACATGAATATAAATTGTGTTGAAGGGTTCCATATAGGTTGGTTTAAACCTAGACAAGTATTTACATCTAATGATGATGATTACCATTTTCTTTGATCAATGTTGTGAATTTCTCCATCAACATTAAGGTTATCACCTACCCTTTTTTATCACCACCATGGTTTCATTTGTGTCTTGACGAGCTGAGAGTCAAGCTCTGCAAATTCAAGGTTACATTAGCAAATTGGTGAGACTTTCAGCTCGCATTCAACTGATTGCCACCAGATTTTGGGTTATTTATCTTGGTAAATAAACTTGAACTAATATGGCCAGCCAACTGAGACACAAATTGCATACCATGTGTCAAATTTAACCCAACTCTCTTTAATTACCATTTCATCAGTGTTATACTTCCAATTTCATTTATGGAAAAGACTAAGGTAATTCAAAGCTACCAATTGCTTCGTCTGATGTTATATTCGTAGGAAAAACCTCACCTCTTATGAGGGCTTGTCATGGTGTCAACTATTCTCTAGGAATGTCGATGTTAATACTTCTCCTCATGGCTCCTTTGAGGTAATTTTCTCGAATCCCTCATTTATATTAAAGTTTTAGCCTATTTATTTCCATAAAATTTCTTCTTATACACAAATATATCATATTGAACATGTTTCCACTGAATTAGGATGAAGAAAAGGGGGTTTTTCATTCAACCTCTCGCAAAGTAAAACACTGTTGTAATTTGAATTTCTTTAGAATCTGTATATAATAATTTCCATTAATTGAGGAAAAACTAATGGTTTTCCCATTTGCATGTTTACGGGTTAGTCTTTAAACCACATATGAGGCATTCTAGGAAGTTATTAGAGCACAAAATTTCTTCTTTTACTTGAATCTTACAGATATTCATGGCACTACAAGGAAAATACTCTCTAACAGAGGTTATAAAGGAGGTTTTTACTGTTATAAAATTGGCCATAATTGTCAAAAAAAATTGCTACAACATTTGTTTTTGATAACAGAGGTTTTGATGAAGCTTCTATGGAACTTCAACACAACTAAAAAATTTGGAGACTGGAGGTTTTTATGGATGTTTTTTCTCATCAGTGCGTGAATCATGTGTGAACACACCAGTGTGTTTAACCATGTATGCACCGATATTGTAAATATACCAAGAACTACGATGGAAAACAAATTTCGGACGCCTCAGGGCATTTAGCAACGTCCCTATGTGTGTCACCCACAAATACACACCAGGCCGATGGAAGGTGCATGCACCAGTGTCGTTATGGTGTAAAAATGCACCAGGCCGTTTAGGTATTAAAAGGCACCAAGATGTTAGGTTATAAAAGCACATCAATGCGTTAAAGTAAAATGATACGGGTGCATGCAATTCCTATCCAACTACCCGAGTGGTAGTCATTGATAAAGCGCATCGGGCGTTCTAATTGATACCAGTTTTGTACAGTGCCCATAGGTCGTAGAAACACACCGGTGCGCAGTATCATACAAATGCATTGGTGCACAGTAACTGACACACCTGATGTTCATTTTCTATTTTTTAGAAACATTGACTTGTGACAGTGCAATTATTATGATTTTTTGAAATTCATTATTCATCAAAATTTGACACATATCATATGAAAATATTCATATCAATTAAATTTTTATTAGTGCATTTGAATGTGATGTTTGGATTAATTTTTTATATCATATCATCATATTTTTCATCTCTTGATTATAATATTTAATCATCCATATTTAATTAGTGGTGTAACATTTTACAACGATAATGGAGAACACAATAGAATAAATTAAAATTCATTATATATATATATATATATATATATATATATATATATATATATATATATATATATATATATATATATATATATATATATATATGAATAAGACACCCTTTGTCATACAAAATGGGATAGTCATTGGTATCCCTTTTTTTTTCAGTTGGGACACTATGTCCATTACATTAAACAAAATTCCTGATTTCACAGACAAATATTTCAAAAAATACAATGCCTTGCTTTGATATCCAAACATATTGATCATCATTCTTCGTTGGAGCTGTTATCACTGCTCAAGCTACTTCCATGACTTGGGTTATTTGGAGGAAGGTTTTGTTCATTGTGTTTATTGTTTTCTTCTTCTTCAAGTTCCATCTACAAACATAAAAATAAAGTGTAATGAGTGTATATACATTGGCGATAATAATGAAAATTGCAATATTAAATAATGTACATCGATGTAAATCAGAAAGAAATGTACCATAGCAATAATTGACTCGTGAACTATGCACATTATTTCAAAAATAAATTTCATCCTATCTCTCAAAAATTCATTTGTTGGTGCAATTCCATACTTTGTTTCTTGCAAGTTTTATACCCCATAACAAATCAAGTAGTGATGAGTTCTGTAATAGCTCATTCGAACATGAGAATAATTAGTTGTTATATTTATAATTGTTTTAATAGATAAGGTAGTTGATTTAATAATTAGTAGTTTGAGTCCTATTAGGAAAAGGACTGTTTAATATTATAGCGGTCATTTTCTCATTAAAGCACATGTTTTGTTGTTATGAAAGGTGTCATTAGGAAAAGTTCGATGAATATAGCCAAGAGGTAGATCATCTCTCATGTAAAAAGGTCTATTAAAGGGAAGATATTGGAAATTGTAAAGGGTTGGAGATTTTTTGCAATACTACAACTTTATGTAATTTGACGGATATCAATAATATAGAGGAATTTTTCTTTCCCAACATGAGATTCTCATGGAGTTTTAAGTGCTTATCTGATCTATATTTTCTATGTGTAAATTTGTAGTGGTTTTCATATTTAGTACTTAGAATTCATAGGTGTATGCTCTTTCTTCCTTTATTGATGAAATGTTTGTGTTATTTCATGTTCCATGTGTGATTTACCTCTGCTAAAAACTTTCACCTGTCTCAACTTCCATGTCAAGAGAACTTACCACTGAACTACTAATTTTTTGACTCCATAAACCCAATGACTGTAGAATTTTACTCTTTTCAACCTATAGGCATCACAATCAAGTTATTTTCTAAGTAGATTTAGCCATCTAGTTTCATCATTATCAAATATCATTAAACACTTTGAGAGAGTCCTCTCTATCTGAAGATGCTAAGCTTCAGTTGCAAGTTGGTATGAAACAGTTACATGAAGTTGTCATATTAGCAGCTAATCAAGTGCAATTTTGTGATAATAGTATGGATGATTACTTAAGGGATACGACTGCCATGGAGATAATGTTGTTAGATGCATTCTAGAATGATGATCAACTAGGGGATGATGATCATATCACTGATACCTTTTTCGAAAGCCTTAAATTTTCTTCCACCACCCCTCTCTTTGGACCTGGAAGTCAGTGAAATTCTACCTAGTTGAGGACAACGATGTTACTGTGCAACTTGAAATCAAATTTTGTCTTGTTGAATGCATGTTTCTTGGAGATTTTGAGGTAATTGACCATCAAGTCCCTTATATTTTGAGAAATATAATCACACGATGAAAATTACAAACGGTCAATTTTATTAATGATAATAATTATCGAAATTAATTTAAATTTATTATTGTCCATGACAAACTATAGGTTAATTAAAGATAATTTTCTTCCGAGTGATAATGTCTTTCTCAGAAGTTGCGAAGAGGCAAAGAAATTGCTGAAAATGGTGGGTGTTGAGTACATATCATATCATGCATGTTCAAATGATTGTATTCTTTATAGAGGAGAATATGCAGACAAAGATATATGTCTAAAATGTGGGCATGACAGGTATGATAAATAAAAAAAGAAGGATAAATCACGTGGTCCTTCTTTTAAGATATTGAGTCACATGCATATAATCCCAAGGATTCAAAGGCTCTTTCATTGCAAACAATTATCTATGTTGCAGGGATGGCATGCCTCACATAGAAGTGAGTTAGGAGTTATGTGAATCCCTACCTATTCAATATCCATGAATCATATAAAGGATACATGGCCCAAAAAATTCAAGGATGAAGTACGAAGTCTACAACTCAATATAGCCATGGATGGCATCAACCCATATTCTCTCCAGAACACAAACTATTATGTTTGGATTGTAGTCGTGATCAATAAAAATATCCCCACATGTTTTTCCATGAAGAATGAACATATTATGTTGGCTCTCATAGTCACTGGTAGAAGACAAGTGAATAATATGGATGTCTACATACAACCACTGGTAGATGAATTTAAGGAATTATGGGATGGGATAAATGTATAAGATGTATCAAGACCCATTGTAGCAGAGAGGAGTTTTACATTGTATGGCATATGTTCTTACATGACACATGATTATCCAAGATTAGGAGTTTGCTTTGGTAAATTACATGTTTATTGATTTGTTTATATACGTAACAATTTTTCTTTCACATTTCAGTTATTTAATTCGTTGTAATTGTTCTGATCTTTATGATATTATTTAATGTGCCATGCATATTGTATATAATAATTTTCAGGTCTTGTAACAAAAGGGTATTATGGATGTAAATGTTTTGGACCTTATTTGAAAGCTAGATGGTCCAACGAGCTACGAAAGCCATTGTATGACTTCTCTAGGGTATTCCTCCCAAAAGAACACCCTTATAGAAGAGAAACATTTGCTTTCAATGGTAAATGAGAGAGAACCCAAAGACCTGAAATAATGACACCAACTAAATGGCTTAGAGCATATGAGAGAGAGATGGATAAGGATTTCATGGAAATGTTCGATTCAAATGGGGAGCCTATGTTCGATGATCCTGAATTCTTTGACACCTATGTTGAGAAATTTCCCATTGGGATGAAAAGGAAATCTAACTTTTATAACCTACCATATTGGGAGCATCTTAAGATTACCCACTTATTAGATCCCATGCATATATTTAAAAATGTTTCATCTTCTCTATGTAGGCACATATCATCTAAACAAAGTGACACATGCGCTATTAGGAAAGATATTATTACTTAAAATACTAAAAAGAAACATTCGCCAAGACAATTAGAAAGTATATGATCAGAGGCAGCTGGTCCCTCTAATAGGTATTTAAAAAGAAGGTGATGCCCCATGGATTTTTAAAAAATATGATATTTCTTTGGAAAAGGAAGTTATAATGAGTGTGAGGGTGTCATCTTCATATGGGTCTTCACTACAATGCTGCTTCATAGTGTAAGACCATTTTTTGGGGTTGAAATCGCATGAACATTTGAATTTTCTAAGAGTGTGTAATTTCGAAAGCATGATTTTATTATTGTTATATTAATAAACTTTATCCGATGCAGGGATCATAAAACATAACTAATTTTGTATATTATTGCATGTGTTTATAAATTTGCAGTTTCATTATCCTTTGTTCATATGTGGGTGTGTAAAACATGAATTCCCCCAAGACCTAGGACGTGACATATCTAAATTATTTTCATTTGTACGTTGGATCATGTCAAAGGAGATTCATGTGGCTAGCATTCCATGGTGGCATCAAGAGATAGTTGATACTTCTTGTATGTTTGAGAAGGAATTTCCAATGAGTTATATGGACTTGCAGGTTCATCTTCTAATCCACCTAATACATGAGGTTGAATTTGTTGGGGTGGTTTCTTGTCATTAGAAGTTCTTCTTAGAGAGGTACATGAATAAATTGAAAGGTTTTGTTCAACAAATGGAAAAACCCAAGGGGTCTATGGCGGAGGGGTACATCTCGTATGAGTCTTTCTATTATGCTAGTGAGTACTTCAAGCAGATCAACAACAGGCTAGGTGTGGTGATTTGGGACGATGAAAGGGATGAAGACAAAAGAGAAGGGAAGTTCTCCAAACTAATGGAAAAATGCACTTGATAAAGAGTAAGCGACTTATCATTAGGGGAATTTTGAGGTCTAAAATGGTCCTCATAAGAAAAATGTACAACAAAAATAAACTTTATAAGAACTAATAGGATTCAAGATGATAAGGTCAACCATGGGGGATGATTCACCATTTTTTAAGTAAAAGGGTAAAAATATTAAAAATAAAAAAATAAAAAAACTAAATTTTCAACTCGTATTTTCAAATTATCTCCCAAAAATTTTACTCAAATTTTGAGCGGGAGTACTTTTTGGATGCAAAATTTAATTCCTCATCCAAGGACTACCCACGTTGCATACGTTTGATGGATCCTGCTACACAAAAAATGAGAAATACCTGAAAAATCGTGATTGCAATCATGTTTTTCATGTATTTCTCATTTTTCGTGTAGTAGGATCCATCAAAATTAAGAAACATGGGTACTCCTTGGATGAAGAATTAAATTTTTCATCCAAAGAGTACTCATGCTTGAAATTTGAGTAAAAAATTTGGGAGATAAGTTGAAAATACGAGTTAAAAAAGTAGTTTTTTCCTTTTTTCCCTCTAAAATTTGATGATGTAATAAAATATTATTTTATTATTTCCACTATTATTTTATAATTTCCTTAGGAGGTCCATTTTAGACCTCAAAAATCCCCTAATAAAATTTTCAAATTTACACAAAGTAAATATTCACGTTGAACTTTGATATAATGTATATTTTGATCTCATATGTACTATATGTGAGTTTAATTTCATCAGGGAATATAGAAACTGAATCAATCAATAAATTTGTTCTTTACAATTATGAAGTGACACAAGCATGGGTCACATTGTATGAACAAAAGAGAATGAAATGGGATAGTGACAGGAAAGAATTCAGACGGTTGAATGGTAGAAGTGTACCTTATCTCAATCATTTAAAAGAAAATATGCCAATTATATGCCCCAACAGTTGGGTTGTTGACAATGTCATAGAGAAATTCGGTGCAATTGGTCTTTACCCACGTGCTAAAGAGGATGTGCCAAACGTAGGGATTGGGTGCAACAACTCAGTAATAATCTATTTATCTTCAATTTAAACTTAATATTGCACCTTTGAAATGGAACATCTATATTTCATATTATAAGATACATGACACCATGATTTTATAACTTTTTTATAGGTGCCTTTGTTCCCATCTATGTGGGCATATGGACACCATTTTCGCAGAAAATGTCGATGATGGATACATGTCACAAGACTGTGGAGTAGAAGTAGAGTTCGATCAATCTAGTCAAGCTAGCCATCGTGATCAAAAACAGGTACAAGGGACGTAGGTTACGTTAGAAATATACAAGAGATCATTGAAGTGGACTTCTCTTCTTTCCAATGTGTTAGTTTTAGGTACAAGAGGTAGGACACCTTTGATTGGAATAATGTAAAGGAAGATCACGATAGTAATTTGATATGTATCAACTCTAGAAATATCTGGGATGAAGCTAAGGAGCCATATGTTTTCCCTAAACACTACAACCAGGTATTTTTTTTACCCAGATGTGTTGGATAGGGATTCGTGGTTCATATTAAGACATGACATGACTCTATATCAAAACATATTTTTGAGAAAAATAGTGTTATCATGCCAAGCGATCTGGAAGATAGTGAGGGTGATCATGAGAACAGAGAGTGATATGGTACATGTGTTATTTTATCACTTATACTATTTAAGATGGTTTTTTATAAATAATAGGACTTAACCTTATAACTAAGACTCTCTTTTTTCAAACATTATAATATGTATTTTGAATTAATTGGTTTGCATTGTGTTAATGTTAAAATCATTTCACTTGATAATTTGCAATTATATTGAGCTCGAAAAAAATGCATTGTATCAAGTTCTTTTTTTTATGTCAATTCCTAAAATAATACAACTACTTGATTGCCTTAAATGTGTGTGAATGATATCTTTAAATTTTGAAAAAATGTATTAATGTATACTATTACTTCTGGTATGTAAAATCATAATAAAATAATGACAATTCTAAACATGAATTTATTTGCATTATTTTCTAAACTTTATTATGTTAAAAAATTTCATATTATTCAAGATTTATTATTTTACAATTATTTATATTCATACAAATTTAAAATTATGGTAATTTAACAATATTTACGGTATACATTTTACTTACGGTAGTTATGGTTCAAAATTGACAATTAATTTAAAAATTTACAAATTTTACAATTTAAATAAAATTGAATCATGACAATACATACAATTACAATTTTACAATTTCACAAATTTACAAATTTTACATTTTTAATAAAATTGAATCATGAAAATACATACAATTACAATTACAATTTTACATACAATTACAATTACACAATTTTACAATTACCAATACATAATATTTAATAAATATCATGATTTAATATTAAAAAATAAACATCACGATCATGATAACTGTCGTACAAGAATCATATTTTGAAATATACATTCAATTTCGATAACATCGTCTAATTATCGTGATCATGATCATCTAAGAAAACACAAGCATTGTATAACATCATCACAACTCAAACATCAAATCTACATCTCATGTCAAATAACTACTATCACATACACATCTATGTGCAAGCACATTAAATGAACATATCTAACATGACCTAAAAATATACACACCATGATGAACACCAACATGTAAATTAAGTACATCAACATGAACATAAAATACATGCACCATATATATATAATTGTATGATGTCAAAAATATATAACTGTAATATAACTGCATATAAATGTCAAATATATTGTGGTACTACATAAATACTTGTAATAGTCGAGGCTTGGTCAGTCGATGGTGTAGCCTCATGCTCAAATGAATGTCGTGCCTACTCTATATGTGCCTTCTGATCAGATGGTGTAGTCCGCTTAAGAACTGCCTGCTGATGTGTCATCAATGGTGCAACCTGCTCAGTGGATGGTATGGTCTGCTTAGATGGACCTTCCTACTCGGGATCAGGTGCCTGCTCAATAGATGGCCTTGTATGCTCACGACTAGGTGCTTGCTGAGATGGTGCAAACTACTCAGAATATGCCTATTGATCATGACTCAATGTTGGTTGCTCATGATCTTGGGCATGAGGTGCAGGAGGAGGAGGTGTAGCACTAGAATTATGATCACTCACCTCGTGATCATGATCATTAGATGAGTTTTTCTGTTGTGCATATCCATGATGCCTATCCCTCCTAGCCACCAGCACTCTAGAAGCTCCAACAATATGATGCATAAGGGTCCTCATATTACGGGGCATGCCTCTCCATAGCTCTATGAGCCTACGATCGGCCTGGATCTCTATGATCGTAGTAGGGTAGACTCCCTCATCAACCAGGAGTCGACACAGTGGGTCACCCAACTCCATCCTAAATTGGGTGTCCACCCCACACTGCACCCCTGCAGGTATTTTCACCCGAGGATCAGGTATTTCACCCTGATCCGTCACATATGTGATCTCCTTATCATGATCTACACCCGAATCATCCAGTGGGGGTGGAATCATGTCCCCAGCGAATGTGTTGATATCTACAAAATATATAGTACACAAAAATAGCTAGACAAATTCATTAAACAATTTAATAAAACAAGTTAAAGAATGTGTTAGAATAAATTTTATTCTAATTAACTAATTAAGATAATAAAATGAAGTATATTAATTTAAAGAAAACACTAATATTACCTCTGACATCCGATGGCTCATCCTTTGTGAAGAGGATGTTGGTACACTCTCACCAATCCAAACTAGTGTACAGACACAACACCACCAAAAACAAGTGATAATCATCACTAGCTAGCAACTCCAGTGCATCAGTAGATATCCTGGCCGAAAGCCAAACAGACTCTTCTTAGGCATCATCTGGCGCTACATCTACATCAGTACATGCAACATCATCTTACGAGGATGCCGAAAAAAAGTAGGCCTCATATCTAGAAACCTCTCAAAAAATAAAAAAAAAATAACTCTGAAGAAAAAGGGAAGGTAAACCTCCCACATGCCTGAGAACGACATCTATCTAATGTTATACATAAATTCCGCAAAAAAAATCGCAGACCATCTAACAAATCATGGAATTTGGAATAAAGAATCAACATAAAATAAAAGAGGGTAATTAATGCATTTCTCGTCACTGGTATAGTGTGCAGTGGTAGTCACTAGTAGTGAGAGGAACCTCACCTCCTCTGGACCAAACGAAGCAATGCCTAACTAACCACCGAACACCTGAAAATCTGCAGGAGAAACTATATCATCCCTAATGTATCTCTAGGAGTACGCCAATTGAATCCCTGTTGCATAACCAATAGGGACATTTTGAAACTGGACAAAATCTTTCCCTCTCCTAGATAGGTCAGTAATAAAATAGATTTCATCCTCAGTGGGCTCATACCACTGGCGAGGACTGACCCAAAATGCCTGTTGGTGGGCATCCAACTTGTAGATTAGCTTTCCCAATAACCCACTGTGCCCCTTTAGGGATGTAGCCTCCTTGTAGAACTTGAGGAGGCCTACCTCCCTTATGAGAAACTGGGTGGTTGTCATAATAGGGCGAGGGTAAAAAATTCTCTCCCTCTCCCATGCCTCCCACAGCTAAATCGCGTTATAATGGTCCTCTATATGATCTTGTTGTTCCCTTTGTTCTTTCCGTTGATGTCGCCGAATGATTCACATATTAAATAATTTTTTTTTATTAAATGAGAAATATATATATATATATGCACTACTAATGCTGCATTATTCTTTTTTTAGGTGCACCAAGTGTTTTTTTTCAATACAAGTTCTATATATATATATATATATATATATATATATATATATATATATATATATATATATATATATATATATATATATATATATATATATATATATATAGAACTTGTATTGAAAAAAAACACTTGGTGCACCTAAAAAAAGAATAATGCAGCATTAGTAGTGCATACTTCTTTATTACACACTGTGCCTGGTGCGCATGAAAAATGTTCACGCACCGCGCAACTAGGAAATATTTTTTTTGTGGTGTGTTTAACAAACTAAATATGCTAGGGCAGATATTTTGGTCAACACACTGGCCAACGGCAGTACATAGTCAACAGTGTGGTATTGTAAATGACCGCACCATTGACTATGTAATGGTGTTAAGCGAACAATGTATTGACCAAAATATCCGCCCCAGGATGGTTATTTTGGTCAACACATCACCCTCCCAACATCATTATATAGTGAATGGTGTGGTCTTGTAAATGACTGCACTGCCATGTTTTTTTTTTTTTATGGGTGCATGTTTTCTCAGTACCGCACCAGAACCCAGTGTGGTTTCCGTTAGACCCGTTCACAAAAAAAAATGGTTAATTTTAAGTTAATTTGAAATTTTAATCCACTAAAAGGTTTAGTTATTAAGAAACAAGTATATTACCTATACATTTGTGCATCAAGGAGGCATCTTTGTTGAGGAATTAAAAAAAAAAAAAATTCCCACCGTTTTCGAAAATTTGAACTCCACACAATGCGTAATGGGCAACAACAATGTGAGCAATGGGAGCATCGATGGCAGGGCCCCTCACAGAAGAGAAAATCACACTGGTGCTTGAGAGGTCTAGAGAAATGAACAAGTAAAAATGTGGTTTTTACGGACGGTAATTTTTTTTTAAATTAACCCGTTTTCGATGCACTCGATTTTGAGACGCACCAGGCAGTTTTATCAATGGCACACCGCAAATCATTACATTGTGTTGGATTATAGAGATGCATCATGCTAGTTTTTACATAGAGAACAGGTGCATTGGAGTACTTATATGCACCAGGTGGGTTTGTACAGAGAGAACGGTGTCTCGGTGTGCCAATTTATAGTACACACCAATGCGTTTTGCATAAAATGCACCAGTGTGTTTTATGATGAGAAACGCACTGCAAAAAAAAAAATCTGCAAAAACCTGCACCTGCCAACCTCCTCTAATGACCTCCACTAAAAATTGTTATCTGGGCTATTTTTATAAGGGCTTCCTCAAAAACATCTGCTAGAGGGTATTTTCCTTGTAGTGTGGTTAATACGCTTTGCAAGTTTCTGACCCATTCTCAGGCTTCAGCTTTTTCGTGGCTACAAAATTTGTTTATAGTTAAGGTTCATGGATAAATTTCCATAGGTTATAGTTCTTTACCTATATTCATGACATTTTTTCATAATAGAAAATGGTTAGATAAATGCTTATTTACTTGATATTTGTCGTGCTAAAAAAAGTGACCTGAATCTATCGACAAGGTCATCTATGCACTGTATATTTTGGTATTAACATATTAAAATATGTATCTAAACAAAAAAAATCAGAAATCCCCCTTGTTGTGTCTTGTTATGCTTACGTTTCTTTCACAAAATCATGCCATATAAGCTCTTTAATCCTTGAGTGACAATACTGACCTAGAAATAGAAATAAATTTGATTAATTCTAGACCTAGAAACTACATATTTCTCTATCATTAATTAGATGCTCCTAAGTTGACCCAAACTTTTTTTTATTATTTTTTATGCTCTCCTAGAGAAATATTTCCTTCCACAAAATTCTAGAGTTTGTGGGTATTTTGAAATAATTTCCTCTCTAGTGAGAGTGGGACCTAGATTCATTGAACTCATCTTCCACTATGATTTCTAAAATCAGAAAAGTAGGAAATTTCTAATTCCTCTATCTCAATTTTTTACTATTAAGGATGTTGTGAAAATTTGATTATAGAGGGTGATGATTATACTATCATAAGAAATCATGTTTAATTTAAGTCTTTCTTATTAATGTCTACTCAATTCTGAACTTGTCATAGTTTCCATCTATAAAGGGATAAATTCCTTTATGATATTTTGGTATATACGCCATCTCTTCTGAGATAAAGTAGGATCATTCTTACCCATCATGGTGCCTCAACAACCTCAAATTTATCACTTTTATTTGAAATTTACCTTCAACCAACAATGGTTAATGTCGACCTGTCATTGCAACGTAACCAATTGCATCAATTTCCCCACATGCTTCCCGTGCTTCCTCTTATAACAATTGTATTATCTTCATGGTTTCACACTTAAAATCCAAGTTACATTTCAAGATGCTTATAAATTTCTAATTCTCGTAATCAAGTCAATTATAAGATATTAACTCCAAGATGTTTGTGCTCATATTGAGGTCTTCTTAGACATGTTATTTCCTACATTGTAGATCACACAATTTCTAAATATCTTACGGAGTGGATGCATCAATTACCCCACACACTTCTTGCACTACCTCTTATATGTAATGGCACGTATTACAATTTAATTTATATGTAGTAGCAAGCAATGCAAAGTGGTCATAAATTGCTTGTTTTTTCTTGCTCTTAAAGTATCATCAAAGGTTATGTAAGCATTTGAATGGTTAGTAATTTTTTTTCTTTGTGACAGTAATAAATCAAATATGTTTGCTCAAATTTACCTGCGGGTGCAAACTGGGCTTTTCATTTTTTGTTAAGGGAAGTCTTTATAATCTATTCATAGTGAAATAAATGATAATGCATAAATTAACATGGGAAATGATGAGATATAGAATGAAAAGGAGGTCTCAAGTTCTCTCCGCATTTCAGTTCAATACTGGCCTAACTCGCCTTATTTAAATTTTAATGTTACATAAATGTGAGGCAATAGTATATACAATTATGGAATATACCCAACATTTATTTTAGTATATTATAGTAGTCCATCTTGTTTTTTATAACTCTAACTACATGGAGGTGGCATATAAGGTCTAAAAATGTTTGAATCCAAAGATTTCATACCATGTGTAAAACCCAACATTAAGTTTTCATTTTTGTCAAGCATAATTTATTGAAAAGAAAGTTCAAAACATGCCAATTTAAACATCAACATGTACATATTTCTATCCTTGTTGATTTCAATCCATGGTTGAATCTAATTCGTGTACTCCTGCTTCCATACCAACCAATTCCTCCTAGCCTATTTTGGATAAACCTATTTGACTCTCAAACCCATAAAACTTCTAGATCTAAGTATTATTTCCCATGCGCCCAAAACTCCAAGAACAATTCCCAAGTCTCGTAGATCTATAGCTGAATCATGGGCCTCAAGATGCGTCCCTCAATATCTATATAATGGATTTCAATTATTACTCCAGTCCTTTCCATAAATTTATTAATTAATTTTAACTTCTTTTTTTAATATATTCTTTGATAATTATTTATTAAGTAATACTTTCTAGTAATTAATTTATTTACCCTAAAATTAGACATTTTTATATAATCAAACTATTATGCATACTAATGCAATGCATGTGATTCATAAGTATGTAACCATCATATGTGTTAGTGTTTTTCAGTCCTGTCAGTCACCAATGATCAAATGTACTCTTTCAAGTTGTTGATAGGGTCCTAGGTCAAATTTTTATATTTTCAAATGAGTTTTACAATAATATTTTATCATTGGTTAGTATGTCTAGGTATGTTACTGCTCCCATTATCTCATGGTCAAAATTGCCATCTTGGTTATGCAATCACTCATTGTGATGACTCATCAATAAAGTTTCTTGATCACCATTTCAGTCATCATCTCATGGTCATTCATACTACAAGGATCAAAGGTCCAAACCATCAGTTCATAAAACCATTAGCTATCATTATTAGGTCAAGTCATCAAAAAGATGATAAGAAATTCATGACACCACCTAGGTTAATATGGGAGTTAGTAATTATGGAAAAATTGTTCTAAATGATGTCTAAGGTACATTCCACTCCTCATGAAGGTGTAACTTAGAATTGTAAAGTGATAAATGTTTTTTACATTATCCCATCATTTAGTTTTTCAAAAATACAATGAAGTCACCTCCATTACTTCGAGAAAATAGATCTCCAACCTATAAAAAGACCAAAAAAGCACACCATTTGTTCATTTCATTGTCATGAAGCATTTATCCACCAAAAAATTGCATTCTAGCCCTCAGAAGATTGAATTATTTCCTCCATAGTATCATTCTCTCTCCCTTGCTGCATTTCTGGCATCCTTGTTAGCACTCCACTAGTTCTCTGAAGGCTAAGAATGAGACCAACAAAGGTAACGAAATACCACTTTGACCTAGTAGCTAGTCCTACAAGGCTAAGAGGGCTATCTTAATGATATCACAAACAATTTTATAGGAGCATGAAAGATATTAGGCTACGTATACATATTAGGGTTTGATTTGATTTTGAAGGTTTGTGCTTGATGGTGGTTTAGGTCTAGGAAAAACTAGGTCAGGGCTCTGAAAATTAGATTTGCAGAGATGTAATGGGGCAAGGTAGGAACACACTTTAGCACTTTTATAGGTATCTTGGTGAATATGGTATATTTATAGAGTTTCAAAACTAGCATGGATGTCATGGATTCGTTTATATCAGAAGAAAATGAACATAAATGTGAAAGCTTCTCCAAAACAGAGCATTGAATAAATGAATTCTACTTATCAAACTTAGAAATCGATTACATAATACATGAAAATAGAAATGTAAGGTGCAGTGAATTCAAACATATGATGACTAAAGAAGAAAAATTATTAAAGAATATGTTATCTCAAAATCAGACCCTGATAGGCTGTTGATCAAGAAGACTCCGAGTAACTATGTCAAACAAAACTTTTAGTTTAGGCTTAGCCTCCTCAACCTGAGAGGGATCTCTCAATAGGCTTATGATTTTCAAATAAGGATTAGATGGCTAAATATATGATTAAAATGGATAAAAATGGATAATTGGCTATACTTCTAATCAACAAACATCTATTGGGCTTATGGAGTCAAGTGTCTTTTCACAAAACATGAGCATCAGCTTCATATGGAAGTCATGGCATTTCAGGGTTCAAATGTATCAAAAGAACAATAGGACAAAAATTAAGCACAGTTCATGAACATATGAAGGAAGTTAGAGCACCTTAAGTGAATTCTAAGTAACATACATTCATGCCACTGCAAGTAATTGAAAGAAGAAAACCATGAGAATATCAAACATCAATAACCCTTTCTGAATCTCGAGTGATGAAACCAATATATCTGTATTAATATAAAAACACAGTTTCTGCTACAACAAAGCAGTATGCTTGTTAATGAAAATTTCCAACCCTATGAAATTCGACTTCTCGTCTCTTATAGAGTCATCATTACATTCTTGGATTCTCTCCAAACTCTTTTAGAAAAATTCGAATTTTCTAGATTGACACCTATCAACTACCAAAACAAACTTTTAATTACATCTGACAGTTAAACTGTCTGTTCTAGAGTCCTAATACAACTAGGATTAAAACTCTTTATTATAACTTAAAAACCTTATCTAAACATTAAATCTTCTATCTAACAGTTTTTCCTCCTAAACTTTGACCTTGATGATGTCCATCTCCTTGCTGTTAGACTGTGTTGATTTGCTACTTATCTACTCTGAAAGATAGGAACATGCTCCCTGCAAAATAGCTATAATGCTTCATTTATGTTTCTTCAAACCATATGCTAACAAAATTGTGCTAAAAAAAATGTGGAAATGTCTTATTAAACTCATGTGACTTCGCCCTTCCAGCTGTGCCCAAACCAAACTTTTGAAGGAGTGCCAAAACTGTTAACATTGTTGCGCTACGAAACTGTCTGTTGTTTTCGTAGTGCAGAAGTTTACCTTTGAAAATTTCACTTGGAACCTTCATTTTTTTGTGTTTTTCCATTGGATCTTCACTTGTGATCTTTATACATTCTTCAATAGCATCAAGGTTTAAAAAAAAAGCCTTTACACCCTTTGAAACCTTGCAAAATTGTTCAAACTGCATCCTACAACAGTTTCGTAGCGCGCTACAAAACTGTTGTGCATGACACCTATAGCAATTTCGTAGCGCGCTACGAAACTATTGTGTCTATATTTTCACAGCTTTTTCCAAAATTTCAAGTTTCAAACCTTTAATGCCATCCTTACAGTTATATATAAGCTCTCATAATCAACAAAAATAAACTCTGAATTTCTTTCAAAAATGAAATCTTTCCACATAACCCCAAAAATGTGTTAGGAGATGTCACTTACTGTTTACATTCATTCTTGTTGTGGTTGATCTTCAAGCTTTTCTAGCTTTATTTCAAGATCTTCAACCTGCCTTTTAAGCCTTCTATTATTAGCTCTTAGTTTAGTATTAACCATCCTTATGAAATTTTCTTCCTTGATTGCAAGGACGGTCCATATGTAGAATTGATCCTCACTGCTGATTAACTCAGTGTTTGAAACCATTTCTAGCTCCCACAGACCTTTCAACCTCTCAAAGTTTGACCTTTCTACAACATGAATTCTCACTTTCTTCTTCAATTTATCAATTTTAATGTTTTCAAGTCTGAGTTTGTATTTAACCTCCTCATAACTACTCTTTTCTCTGAGTATTAAAAGCTCTATTTCTGTCTTCTTCAAGAATTGGAGATGATATATTTATGGGTTCTTCAAAAACATTTGCATCCTCACCTCCTATTTGGTCTATCTCCATGTTTGGCTGCTGAAATTTCTTAGACTGCCTAGTCAAAAATTTTCTAGGCTTAAAGACAAATTTTGACACTTCATCCTCAAAATCTATTTTTTTTGGATGTTTTCGATTTCTTTGATTTGCCACCTGTATCTAGTTTGATTAAATCTGCTTGAACCAGGGGAGACTCTTCAATGTCAATAACTTGTAATATATCATTCAATTCACCTCTTAATTCCAATTTTTCATCTGTGACCACAGCCTTATCCTTCTCCTTTGACCTTTGACTCCTAGTCAAATTCTTCTGAGTTGTTTTACTATTTGACTGTTCCTGAATTGTCTCTTTGACATGAGTTCTCTTCTTCTGTGTAGATTGAGGAGTCCTTTGGATATTCAGTGATGTGTTTATCATTGGTTCGTTAACCTGTTTCCTGGGCTTAAGCATGACAAACCTCCTTGATTTTGTTTCTGCAAGTTCAGTAGTCTTTGACGGAGATGTTTCTTTGACTTGAGGGATAGCACCTATTCCTTCAACCCCTATTCCACTCAAAAAGAGAACTATATACCATTCTCTATTCACTTTCTGAAGCTCATGCAAAAATATTAACTTGACTAGACCATGATGAGATAATGAGGTTTCACAAGCCTGAGTTTTCATCTGTACTTTGTCTGCCATCTTGGACAGACTTCGAAATAGAAAGAAAGGTAAGTCTAGAGAGATTATTCCTGTGAAATGCAATAAGAGTTTAAAGTGGTAAGTGTGCACCTTGTGGTATCTCCCTTCACAGGTGAGGTACCTTTGGATTTTGTAGAGCAGATTGGCAAATGAATCCTTGACATAACTTCTTGGCATAGCTTTTTTCAAATCAATATCCATAAACTCTGATTTCAAAAAGATTTTGCATGGTTGCATTTCAAACCTAAAATTCTTCAACCATCTATCTTCCCCCCTTGTAATTTCTGTGACTACTGATATAACTTTAGGAGGAATTGTTAAATTGAGAAAACCAACCTTTGTGTTCAACCCTGTGAAGTTAATAGAAAACTCTTTGGTAACCTAATTATTCCCTCCTTGAAGCTTTTCACAGAACCTCCAGCACCCTACCTTCTTGAAGGCTTCTTCAACAGATTTATCTCTTATGAGAGCTTCTAAACCTTCAGGCTCTGTTCTTAGACAGTGACTAGACCTGTGATTTCTTTTTTCTTCTATCATATGCCTCCTGAAAACCATGTGTCTCAGCAAATCTGTAATAAACCTCCTTGTTGGAGGAACTGGCTCGCTTGAAAATTTGGTTCAGCCTCGCTTGATTAGAAATCCTGCTTCAGCCAGCAATTATTTTCAAACTCACTTGATTAGCAAGTATCAAAACTTTTGACATAACATCAATTGGGTTTAGCCTTGCTTGATTTCAAATTCTTCCTTGCTTGATTGAAATTCTGCCTCGCTTGAAAACTTAAGGAGAGCTCTGGTTTCTTATCATGAGCTTCTCTTTCAAACAATAGATATACATGCAATGTTTTCTTTGCATGAGACAAAATCGATGATAACCAAGCCTTTTTCAAATTTGAAAAGGACCAATGACAAATGACCCCGAACTAATCTCATAATGATTTCATAATTGCTTTGGATGGTTGCATGCGTGAAGGAGGATTCGTGGACTAACACCTAATCATGAAAATTTAACCAAAATTGATGGATGTGACAGCGAAATCGAAATTTTCCAAATCCCCAATTTCTTAGCGTTGGTAATGTGATTTTGGGATTTTGCGTTACGAAAATACCAGCTTTTTCATAGTGTAGAAGAATTGTTTTACACTGAGCATGCTAGGAAAAGGTGGTTTCGTGGCTTATTCAATTTTTTTATTTAAAATACTTAAAATATGGTTTTCAAAACGTGGTATGAGACTTCTCAAGAGTAAAGCAAGGTTTATGAACTTTATTTGGTGATGAAATGAGACCTGCAACCTATGGCTTAGACCCTATAAAACATAAAAATGACTCAAACCCTACCTACTACCATGACTTAGGAGCAAGTATAAACTGACCAAGTTTAGAAAATTTTAATAGTGATAACAGTGGCTCCACTTGGGATAGTGTGCCCCTATGGGACACTAAGAACTTCACAGCTCCAGTGCTGTCCATTTTTTGATAAAAACAGAAACTTTGTTGACAAGCATCTTCTTCCAACTGTTAGGCCTTCACCTCGGGCTTAAGATTTCTATTTCAGCTTGTCATTTATTAGCAAAAACTGACAAACATGAATATATACAATGTCATGAGTGATATATAATACTTCAACAAACATAATGCTTTAGGAACCTACCATTAACAGGCCCTCCATCATATTAACCTTCATCAATTTCCTGCAATATGTAAGTGTTGTTCCCATGAAAACCAATTTTGGCCTCCCATTTCAGCACTTTTTCATGAATTTGAAAATTGTCCTCTTTGATCTTCCTATCAAATGTATTCTTAATTCTGTCTTGAACATGCTGATGACTGTCATAGACCTCATTTCTCTTTTCTTGCAAGGCTATCACCTGGTTTATCCTCCTTTGGATGGCATTTGGTTCTTCTTCAAGTCCTTGAATTAACTTTATAACCGGCACCCCAAGTGATTTTGGGAAAATAGCTTCGGCCGCATAGACTAATTCATATGCCGAATTTCCAATTGATCTCTTTTTACAAATCCTATCAGCCCATAAGGCTTACTTCAACTTTAAGTGCCAAGCTTTCTTTTTCTCCTGCAGTACCTTTTTTATGATTCTTACCATGCTCCTATTTAATGATTCAACAAGACCATTACCTTGCAAATAGTATGTTGTAGAGTGTCCAAGAGTGATGTGATATTGATGGCAGAAATTTATCATCTTCTTGGTCATAAATGCTTGAGAATTATTTTTTTAATCTTCATGGGATAGCCAAATCTTAACAATATATTATTCTCTAAGAAAGAAATAATTATAGAGTCATTAGCTTGCCTGGTTGGTACCACTTCTATCCATTTGGTGAAGTAGTTCATTGTTGTAAGAATCCAGCGATGCTGCCCTTATGAAGATGGATGTATCTCTCCAATAAATTCTAACCCCCATTGCTAAAAAGGAGCTTCAACATAGATAGGAACCAAAGGTAGAGGTACAAGCTTTCTTCTTCCTTCAAAACTTTGGCACTCATGACATGCAACGATCTTTTTGTAAATTTCTTTAAACATTGATGGCCAAAAATATCCAGCTCTAAGGATCTTGTTTGTTGTAGCTTTCCAAAAATAATGTCCTCCCCAATCACCTTTATGGAATTCCTCAATGATCTTTTCAGCCACTTTTTCAAGTAGACAATTCAGCAAAATTCCTCCTGCATCTTTCCAAAATATATTTATGTCATAAACAAAATATCTCAATGATTTCAGCTTAAAAAACCTTGCTTTGGACTTTGATAGATTAGTGGGAGATTTGTTATGATGTAGGACAAAAACCACATCCTTATACCACTCTGAAGTAAGAAATTTCTCATCAATTTTGACCAATTCTTCTTCATTTTCAGAAATTTCTTATATTTCTGCATTCAAATTTATATCTAGATAGTCCAAATTTGACTGAGTCATTAGTTTCATGAAGCTTTTTCCCTTCACCAACTTCATTGGTTTGATGTCTATATCATATTCCAGCAATTTGGCAATCCATTTTCCCCTCTTTCCATCCGGATCTGCCTGAGTTAGAATGCCTTTTATCATATCACTTGGAACATATGCTATGATGTGCAAATGCAAAATATAAATTTTGAAATCTTTTATAGCTTTCACCAAAGCATAGGCTTGCTTCTCTAGAATATTATACTTCAGCTCAACATTTTCTAATGTCGTACTAAAGAAAGAAATAGGTTGTTCAATACCTTTCTTTCATTTTTGTAGCAAAACTCCAGCAATTGTGTTTCCAGAAGCAAATATAAAAACCAGAAATTCTTTGGAAAAATCTGGACTGATGAGTACCGGTGCTTGTGTGAGAGCCCTCTTGATTTCTTCAAAAGATTTCTTTGCTTCAGTTGTCCATTTAATGTCAACTCCTTTGTTTAACATCCTTGTTAGGAATGAAACGCCTAACAAAATTCACTTTCCCAAGAAAAGATTGAATATCTTTCCTACTTCTTGGAAAATATACCTTTTGAATTGCATTAACTCTATTAGGATAAATCCTAATTCCTTCTTAAAAAATAATATGACCAAGTAATTTCCCTGATGTTAAAGGAAATAATCTTTTATTAGGATTAAGAAAGATACCAAAACTTCTACATTTCAGCAGAATTTTTTCTAAGTGTTTCAAATGATCTTCTTCTTTCTTTGAATAGACTGTGATATCATCAAGATAAAAAACTACCGACTTATCCTTTTCTTCAGAAAGAGAAATGTCCATTTCTCTTTGGAAAGTGGCTCTCGTATTCAAGAGACCAAAAGTCATTTTAGCGTACATGAATGTACCCCATGGTGTTGTGAAGGCTGTTTTTTCTTGATCATCTGGATGCACAAGAATCTAATTGTAACCTGAAAAACCATCAAGAATAGACATCCTTTTTGAACCAAAAATATTTTTCCAAATTAAGTCCATATTGGGAAGAGGATAGTTATCCTTTAGTGAAGCCTTATTCAAATTTCTAAAGTCAATACAAGTTTTGATTTCTCCACTCTTGTTCCTTACCGAAACTAACTTTGCAAGCTAATTTGAAAATCTGATTGGAACAATGATATTTTCATCAAAGAGTTTCTTAATCTCCTTTTCAATCAATGGCATGAGAAGAGGATTAATTCTCCTCAATTTCTTCTTGAAAGGCTTCTTATTTTCCTTGATAGGAATAGTATATTGAATAATTGAAGGATCATACTTTTTAAAATCAACATAACTCCAAGCAAAAACATCAATAAACTTCTTCATCATCTCAATATATTTGAATTTCATATTAGCTGAAAGGAAATTTGATATTTTGATCATTTTAGAAAAAGATAATGTACCAAGATTACAACTCTCCACTTCCTCTTCACCAGCTTGTAATTTTGGAAATTTAAAAACATCATTTTGATCAAAAAATTTATCAAGAGGAATAGGACCTTTTGGTATTGCATTATTCTTCAATTGCAAAACTTCAGAATTTTCTTTAGACTCAACAAGCATATTTTTCTGATCTACATGTGTACTTTCAAATTCTTCTTTCAGCTCAATAAAATTCTTTACCTATTGATCATCTTCAAAAACTTGCCAATTTATGATATTGTCAGTATAGCTAGCCTATGAAAAACTTCAATCTCATATTTTTCATTTGAATGCAAAGGAATGATTAAAATACTTGCGGAGACAGCAAGGGAGTCAGAAATAGAATTATGATCTCTAGTTTTGACTATGAAGGAATAAGACTGAAATTTTTCCAACAAATCTAAAACTAAATTTATGTAAGCCCTCATTCTTACATCCTTTGTTTGATAGACACCTTCAACTTGTCTAATAACCAATTCAGAATCTCCAAAAATAGAAATATTTCAAGCCTTCATCTTTTTCAAAACATCTAGACCCAAAATCAAAGATTCATATTCAACCATGTTGTTTGTGCAATCAAAATTCAGTTTGTAAGAGTAAAACTTACTCTCATCATTTGGATTGGTAATCCAAATCCTTGCTCCTGCCCCTTCCTTTCCTGCTGATATATCAAAGTACAATGACCACTGTTCCTCCATCACTTCATCATTTACTTGTCGATTTTCTGCATGCTGGTTTTCTGAGTGCTAATTTTCTGAATGCTGATTTTTTGCTCTTATTTCTTCCTCAACACTATCAGAATGGCAGATCCAAGTTCAGTATGAAAGGCATAAATAGGAAAATTTTGAGGTTTGTCCTTGCTACTTACCATGTAGGCCATTCTAGTCTCCCGATACAACCTCCTTTGCTCACCAAAAACATGAATAGTGGCATAGGAAAGGTCCATCTGCATTGTGCCTTTGATTTTTTCTACCCAAGATATTGACAATAGCATACCAAATTTTTGCGGAATATCAACTACAACAATGTCCATAACAAATTTCTTTGTTGTAATTTGCATTAGGCCAACAACAACATCCTTGATTAGACCAATACATTGAACCCTCTTAGAATCAAAAGAAAACAAATCCTTATATGTTCTTGTGATTTGCAATCCCATTCTCTCCATGATTACCTTGGGCATGAGGTTATGAGAAGCTCATGAATCTAACAGAGCATTATGTAAATTCATTTCATGAATACTAATTCTTACATAAAAAGAAGGAAACTCTTCATTTTGATCATCTTCTAACCTTGGACCCAAATATATAGTAGGATTATCTTCTTGGACATACAAGATATCAGTAGCCCCTGGTTGTAAATTCAACATCTTAACTATCTTGCTTCTATATTCATTCACCTTGAGAATCTCACTAAAAGGGACTGATATTTTAATCTTTGAAATTTCATTCTCAAGGTTGAAAACAAAAACAGATTTTTCAGCATCTTTGACAAGAGGAGGTGTCTTTCTTACCAAGTGGAGTATCCTTTTTACCTTCAGCCATATTTGGGGTATCATTCTTAGCTTCAACAGCCTTTGGAGCATCTTTATTGGGTTGCACTTTGTTTGCAATGATAGGCACATTTCTATTTATGAGATTATATTACTTTTGCATCTCGAAAATCACATGTTGATACCCTTTAAAATAATCTGATGGTTCTTCTCCTTTATTAGCCAAAGCTAACTCGTGATGCTCTTCTTTAGTCAAGAAGATTCTTGAAATTTCTTCATCAAGAAAATGGATGGATTCTTCAGGAATATCAGGCTCACCTTCTTCATCTACCAAATTTTGCTGAAAAGGAGGTCTGACCGGAGGGTCAGCTTGTTGATTTCTATTCTCTCTTGGCCTTCACTGATTTGGAGGTGTCCTAAATTGTGGATTTCTGAATTGAGGTTCATGTTGCATAGGAGGAGCCAAAGTGTTACCAAGAGCTAATCTGTCCATCAAATTCTCCATGGTTTTCATCATTGAATCAAATTTGTCTTCAGAAGTTGAAGTGGAAGGTTTCTCCTCTTCTTTTAATTTATTTTTTCCCATTTTTGACTTTTTTGCAGCTATCATGTTTACCTCTACTTTAACTGCATAATTTTGAATTTCAGCAAGTGTAGGTGAATCTCTTTATCTCAACAGGATATAAAATTCATATTCAAATGCTTCAGCATATCTCATTTGTGCTAAGGCTTCCGGAGGTTTCAAATGGGCTGGAATTGAGTCAATAACTTTATTGAATCTTTTTGAAAAGTTTTGGACAGATTCATCAATTGCCCTTCTAAGGTTGTTGTATTCAGTGAGTGCTTGGACTGGATTGGTTCTATTACCCCATTTTATTAAGAATTTGTCTTCAAAATCATTCTAAGTTCTAATGTTTCCCGATGCAAGGGCCTTAAACCATTTTCTAACTTCACTAATAAAACTTTGTGCAAATAACGTAACTTCACATCCTCATCATCAACTTCTTCTCTGTCTATAAAATCATTAAATTTGTCTACAAATTCCTCTAATGAAATTTCCTCATCACTACCCCAAGTAGGAATCCTAGCATCATATTTACTAGGAAGGTCATGCAAAACAGCAGGGAGTACGAGTGGTGCATACCTGGCAGGAGTAGCCATGACTGGAGGATGAACAATAGTTTTAGGAGGGGTAGAAAAAGAAGATGAAGAACTGCTATGAGGAGGACTTCTTGGTTTTTGTAAGCCACTGAAAATAGAACTCCAATTTGGAAGGGGTAAACCAGCTTTGGATTTCAGCAAGATTTTGAAAGGATCAAGTTCTTTGAGTTTATCTAAAGACTCTTTTTCTAGCAGTAGTTCATAGGTAACAGCTTCCCAAAACTCTTCCTTGTCTTCTTGTGTCACTAAGGCTAAAGTGTCAATTCTTCCTTTTTGCAAGTCTAAGATAATATCAATGAGTTCTTTTTCACTTTCTGATCTAAACAACACTTCATGAATCTTATCATAAACTTTCTTATCTTCAGTACTTCTTAATATTTCATAGGACAAAGATTTCAAATGAGATGGAATACATGATATTTCTGAAATTCTTTGACTTTTTTGAAATAGTGTTTGGATTTTCCACAGTGGTAGGTGGATTGGGATCAGGATTTCTCCGTGTGTATCTCCTTCTCGAAGCCACCTAAAAACTTTGAAAAATGTATGGAGTCACCAAGGTAGATTGCAGCCTCGAAAAAATTTCTGAGCTTCTGCTACCTTTAGAAGTTCAGCTTCTTGATTTCGGAAATGAATAATCTTCAGACTCCCACCAGATGCACCAAAATGTTATCTCAAAATTAGACCCTGATAGGCTGCTGATCAAGAAGACTCTGAGTACCTATTTCAAACCAAACTTTTAGTTGAGGCTTAGCCTCCTCAACCTGAGAGGGCTCTCTCAATAGGCTTATGATTTTCAAATAAGGATTGCATGGCTAACTCTATGAGTAAAATGGATAAAAATGGATAATTGGTTGTACTGCTAATCAGCAAACATCTATTGGGCTTATGGAGTCGAGTGTGTTTTCAAAAAACATGAGTATCAGCTTCATATGGAAGTCATGGCATTTTAGGGTTCAGATGTATCAAAAGAATAGTAGGACAGAAATTAAACATATTTCATGAACATATGAAGGAAGTTAGAGCACCTTCAATGAATTCTAAGTAACATACATTCATACCACTACAAGTAATTGAAAGAGGAAAACAATGAGAATATCAAACATCAATAACCATTTCTGAATCCTGAGTGATGAAACCAATATCTCTGTATTAATATAAAAACAAAGTTTCTGCTACAACAAAACAGTGTGTTTGTTAATGAAAATTTCCAACCCTATGCAATTCGACTTCTTTTCTCTTATAGAGTCATCATTACATTCTCGGATTCTCTCCAAACGCTTTGAGAAAAAATCGAATTTTCTATCTTGACACCTATCAACTGCCAAAACAAACTTTTAATTACATCTGACATTTAAACTGTCTGTTATAGAGTCCTAATACAACTAGGATTAAAACTCTTTATTATAACTTAACAACCTTATCTAAAAATTAAATCTTCTATATGAGAGTTTCTCCTCCTAAAATTTGACCTTGATGATGTCCATCTCCTTGATGTTAGATTGTATTGATTTGCTTCTTATCTGCCCTGAAAGATAGGAACATGCTCCCTGCAAAATAGCTATAATGCTTCATTTATGTTTCTTCAAACCATCTGCTGACCAAATTGTGCTCAAAAACATGTGCAAATGTCTTATTAAACTCATGTGACTTCACCCTTCCATCTGTGCCCAAACCAAACTTGTGAAGGAGTGCCAAGACTGTTAACTTTGATGTGCTACAAAACTGTCTGTTGTTTTCATAGCGTAGAAATTTACCTTTGAAAACTTCACCTGGAACCTTCATTTTTCTGTCTTTTTCCATTGTATCTTCAGTTGTGGTCTTTATACATTCTTCAACAGCATCAAGGTTTAAAAAAAAATCCTTTTCACCCTTTTAAACCTTGCAAAATTGTTCAAACTGCATCCTACAGCAGTTTCGTAGCGCGCTACGAAACTGCTGTGTTTGTCTTTTGATAGTTTTTTCCAAAATTTTAAGTTTCAAACCTTTACTGCCATCCTTCCAGTTATATATAAACTCTCATAATCAACAAAAATAAACTCTGCACTACTTTCAAAAATGAAATCTTTCCACATAACCCCAAAAATGTGTTAGGAGATGTCACTTATTGTTTACATTCATTTTTGTTGTGGTTGATCTTCAGGCTTTGCTAGTTGTATTTCAAGATCTTCAAGCTACCTTTTAAGCCTTCTATTATTATCTCTTAGTTTAGTATTAACCATCCTTATGAAATTTGCTTCCTTGATTGCAGGGACGGTCCATATGTATAATTGATCCTCACTGCTGATTGACTCAGTGTTTGAAACCTTTTCTAGCTCCCACAGACCTTTCAACCTCTTAAAGTTTGACCTTTCTACAACATACATTCCCACTTTCTTCTTCAATTTATCAATTTCAATGTTTGCAAGTCTAAGTTTCTCTTTAACCTCCTCATAGCTCCTCTTTAATCTCTGAGTATTAAAAACTCTGTTTATGTCTTCTTCAAGCATTGAAGATGATATATTTATGGGTTCTTCAAAACATTAGCATCCTCACCTCCTTTTTGGTCTATCTCCATGTCTAGTTGCTGCAATTTCTTAGACTGCCTAGTCAAAGGTTTTCTAGGCTTAAATACAAACTCTAACACTTCATCTTCAAAATCTAATTTTTTGTATGTTTTAAATTTCTTTGATTTGCCACCTATATCTAGTTTGATGAAATCTTCTTGAACCAGGGGAGACTCTTTAATGTCAATAGCTTGTAATATATCACTCAAGTCACCTCTTAATTCAAATTTTTCATTTGTTACCATAGCCTTACCTTTCTCCTTTGACCTTTGACTCCTAGTCAACTTCTTTTGAGATGTTTTACTAGTTGACTGTTCCTGAATTGTCTCTTTTACATGAGTTCTCTTCTTCTGTGCATATTGAGAAGTCCTTTGCATATTTAGTGATATGTTTATCATTGGTTCCTTAACCTGTTTCCTGGGCTTAAGCTTGACAAACCTCCTTGATTTTGTTTCTGCAGGTTCAGTAGTCTTTGATGGAGATCTTTCTTTGAATTGAGGGCTAGCACCTGTTCCTTCAACCCCTATTCCACTCAAAAAGAGAAATGCAGACCACTCTCTATTCACTTTCTAAAGCTCATGCAAAACTATTAACTTGATTGGACCATGATGAAATAATGAGGTTTCACATGCTTGAGTTTTCATCTATACTTTGTCTACCATCTTGGCCAGACTTCGAAATAGAAAGAAAGGTAAGTCTAGAGAGATTATTCCTGTGAAATTAAATAAGATTTTAAAGTGGTAAGTTTACACCTTGTGGTATCTCCCTTCACAGGTGAAGTACCTTTGGATGTTGTAGAGAAGATTGGCAAATGCATCCTTGACATAAATTCTTGGCACAACTTTGTTCAAATCAGTATCCATAAACTTTGGTTTTAAAAATATTTTCTAGGGTTGCATTTCAAACCTAAAATTCTTGAACCATCTATCTTCCCCCCTTGGAATTTCTGTGACTGTTGATATAACTTCAGGAGAAATTGGTAAATTGAGAAAACCAACCTTTGTGTTTGACCCTGTGAAGTTAATGGAAAACTCTTTGGTAACCTGATTATGCCCTCCTTGAAGCTTTTCGCAGAACCTCCCGCACCCTACCTTCTTGAAGGCTTCTTCAACAGATTTATCTCTTGTGAGAGCTTATAAACCTTTAGGTTCTATTATCAGACATTGACCAGACCTGTGATTTATTTTTTCTTCTGTCATCTTCCTCCTGAAAACCCTGTGTCTTTAGCAAATCTGTAATAAACCTCCTTGTTGGACGAACTTGCTCTCTTGAAAATTTGTTTCATCCCCGCTTGATTAGAAATCCTGCTTCAGCCAGCAATTATTTTCAAACTCACTTGATTAGAAAGTATCAAAACTATTGACATAACGTCAATTGGGTTCAACCTCACTTGATTTGAAATTCTTCCTCGCTTGATTGAAATTCTGCCTTGCTTGAAAACTTAAGGAGAGCTCTGGTTTCTTATCATGAGCTTCTCTTTCAAACAATAGATATGCATGCAATGTTTTCTTTGCATGAGACAAAATCGATGATAACCAACTCTTTTTCAAATTTCAAAAGGTCCAATGACAAATGACCCCTAACAAATCTCATATTGATTTCATAATTTCTTTGGATGTTTGCATGCATGAGGGAGGATTCGTGGACTGACAGCTAATCATGAAAATTTAACCAAAATTGATGGATGTGATAGCTAAACCGAAAAATTTCACTTCCCCAATTTCGTAGCGCCAGTAATGTGATTTCGGTATTTTGTGGTACGAAAATACCAGCGTTTTCGAAGCGCAGAAACAGTTTTTTACACTGAGCGCACTATGAAAATGTGGTTTCATGGCTTATTCAATTTTTTTCTTTAAACACTTAAAATATGGTTTTCAAAACATGGTATGAGATTTCTAAAGAGTAAATCAAGGTTTATGAACTTTATTTGGTGATGAAATGAGACTTGTAACCTATGGCTGAGACCCTCTAAACATAAACATGACTCAAACCCTATATACTACCATGACTTAGGAGCAAGTATAAACTGACCAAGTTTAGAAAATTTTAATAGTGATAACAACATATACCACGTGAATCCCACCACAATAGCTGCAAACTTTGTCTATTTATTCTTGCCAAAATCACAAAGTACGCTAGTGTTCAAGGCTTAATTCCAAAACATCGAACCTTTGAAAAGGATTACAGTGGGCCTCACATAGCCACTGAGGTTGACATCCTCCCTTGGAGGTCTAATTTCCAACAAGAAAGACCAATACATGAATCTATCAAAAGTCTGCAACACACTAGGGAGGTCACTTAACAAAATCCTCCTTTTCCTAACCATTCTTGAGACATTTCCTCAAACCATTAAATGGAGGATAAGAAACCTGTTCAACTCCATGTTTGCCATTTACATTTAAAATTTTAATTTTAAATTCATCTACTTTCACCTTTTTACTTTTACAAAATTCAAACTAGAAATTTGAGAAAATTACACATTGAAAATTTAATTAAAATCTCAGAAAATTGCAGAAGCGTGGCGCCATCTTGGAGGCCATTTTTAGGCACCTTCCGGAAGCCAAAATTGAAATCTGAAAGAATGGTAAAATAGCACTGTCTTTCTAGTTTCCAAAAAAACTTCAATTTTTGAAAATTCTCCATGGGAAGGCCTTTCAAAACTCATTATCCCAAGGTGTCTCCAGAAGTAGAGCGCCAGTGGAAAAGAAGGGCAGAATGTTGATTTTTGACCCTTTTTTCTCATTTTTCTCAAAATTTGAGCCCTGAATAAAAAAAATATGATAAAATGGGTTTTGAGAGGAGGCCATAATATTTCTATAAATTTCAATCATTTTTAATTTAGAGCTTTAAGGAAAAAAATCCCAGCGCTAGTGCATTGCACTTCTAGACCTAGTGAAATTTTGAATTTTCCAAATTTGCACCAAATTTCACCAAAAAAAATAATTACTCCAAATATTTCCAAAATTGGTCCAGAAGTGCCAAATTAGGTGTGTTATGATAACATGGAGGCATCAAAAATAATATCTAAATTACCTTTCTCCTTTGGCTGATTAGGGTTTCTTTTAGCTTGTCTTGCAATTGCTTGATCTTGACATTAAAAGTTTTGTTTCTTGTGTGGTAATCCCAATCCATGTGCCTAGACATATGATTGTCCCTATTGGCCTTGTCAAGGAGCTTATTCAGATTATTTTTCACTCTATCAAGCCAAAAATCCTTGTTCTCATTGATTTCTTTGGCAATTATTTCTTCAAAATTCAACTCTTCATGTGTTGGATTTTTCTATTTTTCCTTCTGCAATGTTCTTTTAAGACCCATGTTCCTTGGTCTCTTCCTCCTTACCTATTTTTAATGCTCATTAGACTCATCATGCTCAAAATTTTCAATGATTTATTTTCCCTTTACATCATGCATACTAGCCTTAGCCTACTTTCTCTCTTAAAGTAGTCGATTTACCTTCAGTTGATGGTTTTCCTCATCTAAGAAGAAAATGATGAAGTTGGCCCTTACCAAGTTGTCATGGAGATATTTTATTTGAGCATCCTTTTCTTTGATTACCCCCTCTAGGTTCTCATGCTCATTAGTGGCCTCCAAGTCTACTAGTTCAAAATCATGTTCTTCCTCATGCATGGATGTGTAATTCTGCACTGATGGTGATCCCTGTTCTACTGAAGTAGGCTTGGCCCCTTCCTCAATTTGAGGAGAAAAAATAAGCCTCCTACCTCTATGATAGGTTTGAGTAACCTCAAGCCTACGCCTCTTTGAAAATTAACAAATTTTTATTAATGATCCCACCTCCATAGGCTATGCTGACATGGTCGGTGATATGTTTTGCTGCTGATTTTGTGTAGTGGTTGCGTGCATTTGCAATGTTGCCTCATTGAAGGTATCCCTTGTCATTTTATTTTATGCCAACTGATGGAGAACTATGACTTTCACCAAGCTATGGTGAAAGAGGCTTGGGTAATGTTCTGTGTTTTTGACTTGCCCCTTTTTAGACATCTTGATCACACTTTTATACAAGAAATTTCATAAATTGACAGACTTCACTAATGTGAAGTGCATGAGCAGTATAATGTGATATGGGTACAATCTAGAAAATCTTCCATCACATGTGAAAAAAATCATTACAACCTTCATCAATGGCGCATACATCTTCAACAAGTATATGAATGGTAAAATATGTGTATGAGCCTCTTTGTAATGTGATTTTATGTAGGGTTTGTACTTTTGAAATTCTCAGTTCATGCCTTTGAACCAATAGTCACCATGATATGGTATTACTATAGAAAAAGAGATAGCATCTGCAGAAATTGTGAAATCGATCCCTGCAACGGTGGACTTTTCTACCTTCAAATTAGTGGAAACAAAATCTATAAGTTGCTCATGGAAACCTACCTCCTCCACTCTTTGAAAAAATCCTACGCAGTTGACATCTTCAAATAATTTTCTAATGAATGGTGAGGAAGTGATTTCACTTAAATTTTAGGGCTCATATCTAAGTATCTTTCCCCATTTGTGGTGATTTGTTTTCTCTAATGGTGAATAATTTGCTTCCATGATTGAAACCCTACATTATAGGAGGAAAAAAATAGGGAAAAGGAGTAAAGGGATGAAATGAGGGAGTTAGGCAAGGGAGATGGGAGTAGGAAAATTTAGGGAGATGGAAAGGGGTCTTAGGAATCTTTAGGGAGTGAAATTAAGGGAAATGAGTGAGGGAAATGGGTTAGGAAATTTAAACACAGTTCTTGCTAGGGAAATTTCCAAAAATGTAGAATAGGGCTAGGGTTTATAGGGAAGGTAAGAAAAATTATGGGAAATGGCTTTGTGATGGATGGAGGTGATGTATAGTTTGCAAATAGATGTGTAGGAACAATGAAACTAGGGTTTAAAGCATCAATCCATATTTTTTAATACCAACACCATGAAATTCTGGTAAACCATAGAAGACTAAGCTCTTGATCAATTTATTGGTATGAAAAGCAAGAGAGGACATAAATATGAGTGAAATTACTTGTTATGGAGCTTAGAGGTGAAAAAATCCTAAGTGGAAACTTGAAAATCAGATTTTAGTGGTCAATTTGCAAATTTCGGCAACTCTGCCTCATGCGTAGCGCAAGCCACCTGTGCGCAACAACTATGAATAGTGCAGTCTTCCTACGTACAATTCCTTCCTCCAAAAACAAAACACAATGTCTGTATGCATAGCACCAACCAAGTTTTCCAAATTTGAGGTAAAAAAAACCTGTGTTTTCTTGCGAAATGAAGTGTTATCACTCAGAAAAAGTGAAACATTGTTTGACATGGTCATAGAGTTCATTTGTCACAAGTTGGTATAGGAAAATTTAAATTTTTCATTTTCAACCTATCATAAGGTTCAAAACCACCTCCATATATGTCACATCATGTCTCATCAGTCATCATTAGGTGTAATATTTCATTTCCCATGCGTTCAAAATCAAAAAGGAAAATTTAGCTAGTTTTTCATCTTTTCGTAGCATTTTTCACTGCAAAATAGCAGTTTTCGCTACGAAACTTCTTAATAGTTTCATAGAGAACCTGTCAGAAAGTGAACTAGCCACACTACAAAAAATTATTTTCTATCTGTCTTGTTAAATCCATTGAAAGGTGCCAGTTCATGATTAGAGGAGATAGGGTGGATGTCATTTGAGTCAGTTAGGGTTATTTCAAAGGTACAAGGTCATGGATGAGGTCATCATTATAATTTTTAGCATGCATGAGTCATGATTAGGGCATGATTTGTCATAGAAACCATAAAAAATTACCCAATTGATTCTTTTTTCATTATATTTTTTATCCTTACATGTTATTGAGTTGTTGGAGAGCTGCTTCACCAAGCCAAACTAGTTGTTGGCATTTTCAAAAGTTGCAGGTGTCACTAATCAAGTGAGGCTGAGAAGACATAAATTCATCATGGCTGCAAGAAATAATACTAAAAAAGGTGGTAACTACCTCAGGTATGAGCCTATGGACATGAATTTGTTAAATGAAGACCCAACTACCTTAGAGATATTCAGAAGAACAGGTTGTTTTTAGTTCTATCAAAGGTTGCAGGGTTATCATCTACAGGTTTCTAAAGATTTTGCTATCAGTTTCAATGGTACAACTTCAAAGGTTGGAATGTTAAACCTAACAGTAACACCAGAAACCATTGCATCATCAAAATGAATCCCTAGAGGAGGGGAACAATGGTTTAAAGACATCAAGTTCACCATGCAGGAATGCAAAGAATTTATCAACCTAGAGAATAGTGAAATTGATCTCACAAATGCTATCCCAGGGAGCTACATGAAAGAAAATTTCTCAAAGCTACTGCTAATTATTCAGAAGTACTTCACCTGTGAAGGGAGGTTTCACATGGTCTAATCATACCACCTTAAGCTTCTACTGCATTTTGTGGGTAAGAGGTCTCTTGACTTGCCCTTTTACTTATATAGAAGTCTAACTAAAATGTCATATAAGGTCCAAGTTAAAAAATAAGGAAATGAAACTTCTCTATTTCATCATGGTTTGATTAAGTTTTTGGTGTTAGAGGAGTTGAAGAGATTAGGCAGATATTTGATATGATTTCTATTCATTAGTGGTTTTGAGGTAGATTGTGTCACTCCTAAACAAGTTCCCAAACCTAGAGATGTTTCATCACCTATAGTGGCAGAGCAAGTTGAGCCAATAAGCATGGAGATAGAGCCTTTGTAGAAGGTTGATACACCCAAACCTACACCTAAAAAGTAGAAGCCAAAAATGATCAAACATGGCAGCAAAGGGTTACAAGGAGCCAAACAGTGGTTAAGAGTAACTTAGAGGACATCTTTCATGCCAATGATATTTAAGAAACTCCCATAGTCCAAGCTGAAGACATAGATGAGGGAGGAAGGAATCTTAAGAAAGGAAAAACAGCTAAAAGTTATAATTTGAAGGTGATGATGTTGGATTCATGTTTCAATCTAGAAAACTAATGACAAGACATGCATGAAAAGTCTTGGAAAGCAGCAAAGAATCTCAGAAGGTTAGTGAAACTGTTCTACCACCACCAAGCATCATAAACCCCTCCTCGCCCGGAAAAGAAGATCTGGTCATCAAACAAAATAAGGGCAAAGAGAAAATTAGTGAAAAGATAAAATTTGAAGCCCTTAAGGAGAAGTTGAAAGATGCAAGTGAAGAGATATCAGTCTTGAGGAAAGAGGCAAAGAAGCATAGAGCTGAAAGAGTGCAGTTTGAACAAATGAGGAAGATTTGGGAGGATCAAGGCACAAGTGTCTCAAAGACCTTGGAAAACACAAAAAAAACTAATAAAGTGGAATCAACCACTAAGAAGATAGGTCAAGCATATAAAAAAGGTAAACCTGCACTTGGAATCTAAGAATAGGACACTGAAGGACCAATTGAAAGATATTCAAGAGCACTTAGAACCGATTCATGAATAATTGGAGAAGAAAGGTTTGAAGATGACTGTGGTTGAGGAGCCCATTGCTCAACTCATCATAAATGAGGAGGAAACACCATAAAAGCCATAACATGCAGAAAAAAAAAAAAAATCAGCAGGAGGTCATTTTGTGAAGACATCTTTGAAATAGGAAATTTTTGCACTTTTACATATTTTTGTAGCATTCCCTAAGCTTAAAGCCAGGAAAACGCTACGAAAAAACCTGTATCAGCCTTTTTTCTTCTAAAGTTGATTTTTATAGTTTTCAAAGAGGGATATTAATGGTGGTGATGTGTCATGACTTGATTAACATCATGGAATAGCAAAGGAGCGAAGTTATTGGGTGCAGAAGCTACTTTTTCAACGCTATCAAAACTTGCTATGAAACTATCCTATTTTCGTAGTGAGCTATTTTTGAAGGTTTTTGAGCATCTTAATGGAAGTTTTGGACAGCTAGACTCCTCAAACATTTCAAGGGAGTTTATCATCAAATACTTATGATTCGAAGGAAGTGTTGTACAGATAGGTCATCATGCCAAAGAAACTTCGAAGATAAAGGTCATGCCTTCTTGAAAAGTAGGGTTATGCTCCACATGTCTAGGAGAGTTTTAAATATGTAAAGTAGTAATGAACCTATCTTGTATTTTTCATGCATGTCATGCTTATTTTGTAACTCTCATGTAACTGTTTCACAAGATAAGGTAGAGTTATGTAATAAATAGGAGTTATAGTCCTATTAGGAGATGTTTTCTTTAAGGTATAGCTGTCATTTTTCTGTTAGGAGTTATGACTTTCAGTTATGAAAGGTGTCATAGGAGAATTAAATGGTCTAGCCACCAGGCAGATCATCCTTGTTGTAAGAATGTCTATTTAAAGAAAAATCATCGAAGTATTGAGGGGTTGGAGATTTTTTACACTAAACTACTGCTTTTATGTATTTGACTTATATCAGTAATACATATTGACTTTCTTCTTCACAGATCTAAGATTCTCATGGGGTTTTTAATGTCTTATTAATCTATATCTTTATTTTTTTACTAGTTGCAGTAGATTTCATATCTATTACTCAGAATTATTAGTTTATGCTTTGACTTACTTTAGTGATGAAATGATTGTGTTTCCCTATGTTTTATGTGTGATCTGCCTTTGTTAAAGACCCCTATCTACTTCAGCTTCCATTTCAAGAAACCTTGCCACCAAAACTATTGATTGTTGACTCCATAAGCCCAATAGTAGCAATCCTGCATTATTTTCAACCTGCAAACATAAAAAACAAGTTACATTTTCAATAGAGTTATCCATCTAGTACCATCATTATTAAATATCATAAAACCCCCTTGAGAGAGCCCTCTTAGATTGAAGAGGCTAAGCTTTAGTCAAAATTTGATTTGAAATAGTTGCACTGAGTTGTTAGATAAGCAGCCAATCAAGTACAATTTTGTGATAACATGAAGGATGAGCTCGATGATGAGAGGTAATAGAAGTGAAAATTAAATGAGATTGTGTCTTTTTGGGCCTTTTATAAACATGAAATGACTCTTTTTGATTGAGTATGTGCCCAACATATCATTTTTGAAGCATGAATTTCAATTTGCAAACTTGTAACCTTGGACATTTGTAAGCTTGGACTGTTATGGCTTCTTTGGAACATCGAATCTTTTGGAATCTTGAATATTTTTCAAAACTTGAACTGAATATTTAAGAACATGAAGTAATTATTACATATAGAAACATAAGTTACATTTGAATTCAAAATTTATCGAATAAAATTTTCTATTACCACTCCAATTGTCGGATTTTATGCATGAAATGAGAATTTTGGTGACCTTGAAACCATAATGACGTAATGGAGACACTGAACTGAATGGAATGATTATGGTGATGAATAGAATAATGATGATGATATTTGAATTATGATACACCCATTTGAGTGTTGACAAGGACCACCATGTGAAAATTTTTGAAGGAATGGAGATAGTCCTAGACCTAATACCCAGTGTTGGGGTTCCCATGTTTTGGCCAGGTTGACAAGACCAAAAGATGAGACAACATAGAACCACTTTCAGACCTTAGGAGCTAGCCCTCCTAGGTCTAGAGAGGGATCTCTCTATGATTATCAAAGTATATTCATCTTTGAGGCTTAAAGTTTCAGATGTTAGGCTACTTATAGGCTCAGGGTTGTTTGTTTGATTGTTTGTGTTTGGTTGTTGGGAATCAGGAAAGGAAGGGTCCAATATAAGACAAGAAGGAGCAAAGAGGAAATTTAGGCAAAGTTGGATAACTCAGAGAACATCAAGACCATTGGGAAATGGAGTCAAGAAATGATTTACCTGTGATCAATGTGCAAGCTTTCAATTGGGCTAGTCATCTAGAGCATTTGGATCTTAGAGGATGATTGGTGAAATGGAACATTAAGGACTGAGAATGAATGAAGGAGAACCATCCAATCTTGTCTATAGATCAGGTCAGAGGTCATTTAACTCCAGACCTGTTTGGACAGAATCAGAGGCAAAACAAGGGATCTTAGAAAGGCTTAATTGAGATGGAAAGATCCTAGTGAGGCAGATACAAGATTCTAGACCTCCTAGTGTTCTCAACACATCCAACTAGATCCTAACAAGAACATCTAAACATAGGTTTCATTAATTCAAACATCAGAGAGTAGGCAACCACATCCACTACACTGGTTAAATCAATGACATCAATATTCAGATACACATATAAGCAGAAAACATAAAGGGCTGGGAGAGCAGCAACATGAGGCACCTAACAAGGGTGAATCTCATGCCAAATTTCTGATGCGAGCCAGATGAAATGAAATGAAATGGAAATAAACACAGAGATATAAAAACATCACCACAGCTTTAGATCAGGATCCAAAGAAATATGCTTGTCATATTAAAAACAACACCAATCAGGTACATCATTTCCCACAGCTTGAACCTTTAGCCTGAATACATCTAATCTCAGCCTATTTTACAATATTACACAAAGAACTTGTCTCGATAGAAAAATTCTTGCTTTCTCTGATATCTCATCAACAACCATTACAATAATTTCCTTCTGTGCTTTATAGCAGAGGATGAACAGAAGATTGATTGAGGGGGGGGGGTAGGTGAACACTAAATGTAACATTAAACACAAAAATGAATTCAGGGCCGAAACCCATTCTGTTTGACTACTGAGTATTTAATCTCTGTCACCTCCCTTGTGAAAGAGTGATCTTCTCCAGATATGATCTTGACATATTTTGGTTGTAGTACTTCTGGTGCTTTGAACAAAAATAAAATAAATTGTTGAGAAGTCTGTCATATAAATGCTCTAGTGGTTTCAAACTACTGTTAGGGTGGGAATTCCTTCAGGGACATTGTGCATAATAAAGGCTGTATGGGCACCCTGTACTTGATGAAGAAAAACATTCTACTGATGAATGAACCCTGAAGTTACCTTTTACTGTGCATAGGACCTTTTGATTGATCCTCGGGGTCTTCAATCTAATGCTTTGCCTTCTAAACCACTGATTTAAGGCTCAAGATCTCCATTAGCGCGCCTTAATCTCCTTTGCTTTGTACTGAAACCCTCTGCCACTTCATTTTTGCCTCTGATAGGTTAGCTCGAGCTTTAAATGGTGCTGGAAGGTTTTCCACAGAGTTTGAATCCTGTTCTTCCAAACGAACGTCCTATCTTCACCTTCCCAGGTCTTTACTCATAAATTCAGCCGCTGAAGATGATCTTTCTTGATCTCTCTGTCACTGTAATAGAGGCTGCGCATTATGGCAATTTTTTATCATTTACAATCCTGAAAAACGCGAAAAATTGCGATGAACACACCATGGACGGACAATGGATGCAGTGGGGATGGAGGAAAAAGGCCGTGCAATTGGTGGCATGGCAGAAAGAATGCGGAAGAATAATGTAGAATCGCTCTGGTGGAGGTTGGCAGAATACAGAGTGAATACACGTAAAAAACATCAAACAACACGAAAGAACCAGATATACATAATGGAATGGGAGAAAGTACGGAGGGCATATGTGGAGATGATGTGGCGGAACCGGGAGACAATGGAAAAGTCAACAACGTGGGAATGGACCCAGACCGTCGATCATGGTGGAGATCGACGGCGGAAGGCGACAGACGATGGGCCAGCAGGTGTGACGAACGGGGGTTAAACGGTGTGCGGCTTTGAGGAGTGAAGACCGTCAGATGGGGTGCTCGGGATCGGACAGCCTACGTGGATTTCGTTGTGATGCTCGGATCGATGGATAACGCACGGGGAGAAAGCGGTTTCACCATCGTACAGGAGACATGTAGTAGACGGTGAGTGGAATCGCTGGGCTATCAGGAAAAACCTCCTGCCATGAAGAAGCGGTGCGGAATAAACCAAGCGGTTTCAGGGCATGGTGTGGGGCGGGGACCACAATGGCAGGGTGCATTGCTGACTGATGGATCTTGCATTCAAAGGGACGACGAAGATGCGGCGGTGTGAAAATAGCGCCTTGGTCACGGCGCTGGGTTATATGGAGGAAAAAGGCATAGGGCTTATGCAAGAGGGGCTAGGGTTCAATATAAGGTTTTAAGTAGGTTTCTAACCCTTTTAAAGGCATTTTTAAAACCTTATAATGGCAACAATAAGGGAAAAGAGGGGAAATTAGGCCAAGGAAATGGGTATGGGAAGAAACTGAAGGGGACATGGGGGGAATTCGAGAGATTAATGGTGGGAATGAATGGAAGAAAGGGAAACTGTCCAATGGGAAAAGGGGGAAACTGTGGTTATTTGCAGGAGTACAAGGGGTAATAGTAGGCCTTCTAGGATGGGGAATCAGCATAGGCAATTTATGCAGGGAAAAGCATGGAAGGACTTCAAGGATGATGATTTTTTGGAAAAATGCATTCCTTGAAGGCCCCAAAACTTCTAGCCCCCTGCTTGCTTGACAAGAATTTCATAGGTGGGTTAACAGTGGCTCCACATGGGGATGGCTTCTTCTTGAAGGAGTCAAGAATCCAGTGGATGATCTTTGGTGTAGGCCAGATGCCTGCTACTTGGCACATCCCCTTTCTCTGGTTATCAGCTTCCACAATATGATAAACATCAGCATAAAAAATTTCCCAACCAGTCTACCTACCCAAACTATAGTCCTAACATTTTTCCCTTCATGGGGCATTTGAACCAACGAACCCTTTACATCATTTTATTTTGCAAACAGAAAATAAATCTATTCTAACTCTACCCTTATTGCTCCATGAGACCAGATTAGACTGTTGGTCTCACATGATTCTCTACCTAATCTACTACATGTTGGGATTAAACTGTCTGACTTGATGTGAATCCAAGGTATAAAAAATTTTCTCCTGGACAGTAAATTGCTGAAAACTTGGAGACACAACTGCGAAGGCTGGAAATCTGCAATTTGAAATATCCTTCTTTTCTGTGACTCAGGTTTTGAGCATACTAGAGTCACTTCTTTTTCTTCCTTTCAGCTCTAGTTTTGGGCATGTTAGAGCTGATTCTTCTTTTCACTGCTGGTCCAGATTTTGAGCATATTAGGACCATCTATTATGCTCCTTTTGGCTTAGATTTTGATCATGTTTGTGCCACTCTTTTTGCTTTTCAGAGGTTCATGTTTTGAGCATGTCTGAACCTCTCTCTTTTTTTTCTTTTTCTTTTTTTTTTATAAATAAACGAAAATACAGCAATGGTATGTACAATGAAATGGAAACTGGAAACTGAATTTTAGCAGAAGTAATGTTTGAGCATCCTGCCATTGACAGGACCCCCAAACAATTCTGTACCATCAAGTTCTTGCAAGAAAAATGCATTAGGACCCACAGTGGCTTGGATGATGTATGGACCTTGCCAAAAACTGTCGAACTTGCCATGTTTGCCTTTGTCCTCCCTCCTTGAGTCCCATTTCAGAGCTTTGTCCCCAATTTTGAAGTCTGAAGCTTTGGCCCTTTTGTCGAACTGCCTTTTTATGTTTTCCTGAACTCTGACAGCTCTGCTATAAACCTGCTCCCTTGTTTGTTGAAGATGGATTGTTTCATTGATTATTCTCACCATATTGTCCTCTTCTATTTTAATATCTCGGACCAGCTTAATCACTGGTATTCCAAGGCTAGTAGGAAAGACTGCTTCTGTCCCATAAACTAGCTGGAATGGTGACATGCCAATAGATTTCTTTGTGGTGATCCTGTCAGCCCACAAAGCATGTACCAACTTTTTATGCCATGACTTTTTGTTCTCTTCCAGCAGCTTCTTAATGATTGTGACCAAGATTTTATTAGATGATTCAGCTAATCCATTACCCTGAGGGTAATAGGCAATTGAATGACCAAGTGTTATTCCATACCTGTGACAGAAATCAACCATTTTCTTGGATTCGAAAGCAGCAACATTGTCAGTGATTATTTTCCTTGGACAGCCAAACCGAGAAAGGATGTAATCTTCTAGGAACCTAATGATGACAGAATCAGTGGAATTCCTGGTGGGTATGGCTTCTATCCATTTAGTGAAGTAATCCGTAGTAGTTAGGATCCATTTGTGTTGCCCAGAAGAAGAGGGGTGAATTTCCCCAATGAAATCTAGCCCCCATTGCATGAAGGGACCTTCTATGGTGATAGGTTGTAACAGGAGGGGGAGGAGCGTTTTTATGCCCTCAAATATTTGGCATTTATGACAGGCAATTACCATTTTATGGACATCATTGAAGAGTGTGGGCCAATAATAGCCAGCCCTGAGTATCTTGTTTGCAGTGGCTTTCCAACTTAGGTGGCCTCCACACTCCCCAGCATGAAATTATTTTTTGATTCTTTCAACTTCAGTTTCAGGATAACACTTCAACAATATGCCATTTGGATTCTTCCAATATAATTTTTCATTCAAAATGCAGTAGTTTCTAGCTTTCAGCTTTATGAATTTGGCCTTAGTTTTGGACAGTTCTGGGGGAGCATTGATATTGGTGAGCACATAAAGGATATCAGAATACCAAGGAGAGTTCTGAAACTTATCCTCAATAGTTGGGTGGGGCAATCCTTCCTGCTCATCTAAGGCATTTACCATGTTAATTTCAAGGGCCTACAAGTTTGGTTCAGCCATTAACTAGGCCAGGCCTTGACCTTTGATCAATTTGGTGGGTTTTATTTCAAGGTCGTATTCTAAGATTGTAGCAATCCATTTGCCCCTTTTCCCATCAGGTTCTTGGGACAAGATATCTTTGACCACTATATTTGGCACATAAGCAATGGTGTGAGAATGCAGAATGTACACCCTAAAGTATTTTAAGGCCTTTACCAGGGCATAGGCCTGCTTTTCCATAATGTTGTACTTCAAGGGTGCATCTCTTAGCGCTTTTCTGAAGAAGGCAATTGGCTGTTCCATTCCCTCTGTGTTTTTTTGCAGCAAGACTGCAGCCATTGTATGCTAGGAGGCAAATGAAAAAATCAAGAAATCCTTTGAGAAGTCTAGGCTGATCAGGACAGGGGCCTGTGTGAGTGCAAATTTTACTGACTCAAAAGATTTATTGGCTTCAACAGTCCACTTAATACCCGCACCTCTCTTTAGCATGTCAGTCATTTTCCTAAGGGGCTCAGCAAGATTGGGAATGAATCTCCTAAGGAAATTGATCTTACCTATAAAGGACTGCAACTCCTTGATGTTTCTCGGGTGGGTGATTTGTAGTATCCCCTCAACTCTCTATGGGTCTATCCTAATTCCTTTCTCAGATATAATGTGGCCAAGAATTTTCCCTTCTTGCAGCCCAAACACAGTTTTCTTAGGATTTAAGGACAGACCGTACCTTCTACATTTTTCAAAGACTTTCCTTAGATGTTTCAAATGTTCTTCTTTAGTTTTAGAAAAGACATTCAAGTCATCCAAGTAGATAACTATGAAGTGTCCTATCTCATCTGAGAAAGCTATATCCATCGCTCTCTGGAAGGTGGCTCCAGCATTCATCAATCCAAAAGGCATTTTCACGTACATGAAGGTGCACCATGGAGTGGTAAAAGCTGTTTTGAGTTGATCTTCTGGGAGTACAAGAAATTGATTGTATCCTGAAAAACCATCAAGCAGGGAGATCCTCTTAGAGCCCACTACCTTCTGTAGGATATGTTCCATTCTAAGCAAAGGGTAGTTGTCTTTCAGGGAGGCTCTGTTGAGGTTTCTGAATTCTATGCATAGTCTGATCCCCCTTGTTTTCTTTCTCACAGCTACTAAGTTTGATACCCAATCAGATAACCTTACAGGGACTATTATGCCTGCATCATACATCTTTTTGATATCTTTCTCTACTGCAGGCAATTGTTTTGGATTGATCCTACGGAGTTTTTGTCTGAAAGGCTTCTGATTTTCCTTCAAGGGTATCTTGTGTTGTATGATGTTGGTGTCAAAGGCCTTTAAGTCTTCATAGCTCCATGCAAACACATCAATGAATTCCTTAAATAGGTCAATTTATTTCTTCTTCATGTTTGCAGGTATAGACTTAGCCAGTTTGATCATTTTGGGCTTATCTTCAGTGCCAATGTTGCATTCTTCTATATCTGAGTCTGCATGTTCTATAGTGGGCTTATTTTCTACGTCATCAAAGTCAAAAAGGTCCTCTAGGGGTGTCAGGCCTCTGGGTATATTCTTATCTTTGGCCTGCAGCACCTCCATCTCTTCGCTATTTGCGTTTTCACATTTTTTGGTTGGATTTCTAGTTCCTATAGAAAAAGTGTTTATTTCTATGTTACAAGGTGGGGTTTGTTCATCGGAGGATTCTTCACTTAGGCAGCTGTCCTCAGATTTCGAATCTGAATCAGAAAATTCAAACTCATTTCTGCCCACCAGAAAATCTTCAATCTGTTTGTCTCCTTCAAAGACTTGCCAATATTTTTCATTGTCTAGCACTGCAGGTCTGAACTTGGTCTGAATGATGATTTGTTGGTCAAGGAAGGTCTTAAGATATGAACTAGCCAGGCAAGCTAATCCGTTAGCGATAATGTTTTGACTCCTGGGAACAAACACCAACTCATATTCAACAAATGTTTTCAATAAATCCAGAGTGTCGTTCCGATATGCTCTTAACCTGGGGTGTTTTTTCGTGTATTCACCATTCACCTGTTTGACAACTAACTCTGAGTCTCCTCTCACAGCTATCCTATGGGCTCAAAAAAATTTCAATAGATTTAGACCCACGATGAGAGCCTCGTATTCTGCAATATTATTTGTGCATTTGAAATGCAGATTCACAGCATGGCTCTCTGCATAATCATTTTCTGTGTTACGTAGCCACACCCCTGCTCCCATAGTTTTCCTAGTACAGGACCCATTGAAATTCATTTCCCACAGGGGTTCACCATTATGTTGCGTTGGAGGATCTGTACTAGGTTGTGGGTTGACTTGTTCTTCACGTGGTATATTAGTTTGATGGGTGTGACTAATAGGATGACTGCATTGTGATTCTGGTTCCTCTTGAGTTTCATTTTCAGTACCCTGCCCATGGTTTCCTTCATCATATTCTTCCAGAGTAGCCATTACGTTAAAGTCCATGGGCTCTACGTTATCGTTTGTATTTCTGTTTCCTGACACTGGCTCTCCTAAGGATTGGTCGTTGTAAAGAATGAAAGAATCCAGGTTTGTGTGCATAGAGTATAATGGTGATTTTTTAGGTTTCTCGAGGCTACTGACTAGGAATTTCATCTGGGATTCTCTATACAGTCTTCTAAGTTGGCCGAATATAGGGATAGCGGCGTATGAGCCATCCATCTGCATTGTTCCTTGCAGCTTGGCTCCCCATGATCTTGACAATAACATGCCATACTTGGGTGGTACATCTGCCACCACAGCATCCATGACCATACATTTAGCTGGGATCTGGGTCAAGCTCACACACAAGTCTTTGATTAGGCCTAGGCATTTTACTCTGCTAGAGTCAAACGAATATAGATCTTTGTAAGGTCGTGTTACCTCTAGGCCTATCTTTTCCATCATTACCTTAGGCATTAAATTGTGTGACGCCCCAAAATCATGCATGGAATTGTGAAGTACTTTGTCATGAATGTTAAGACTGATATAAAAAGGTGGAACTACCCCTTCCTGAAACCTTCCCTCAATATTTGGACCAAACAGGAGGGTAGGTTGGTCATCATTCAAATTTACAGTATCATTGCTTTCCCCTAAATTTAACGCTTTCAAAATTTGGCCTTCATATACATTCTGAGTGGCCAGCTCAGATAATGGTAAAGAGATTTTGATTTTTGCAATCTCACTCTCTAAATTGCAAGTGGACTGGACCTTTAGAGTGCTTAACTCTGTTTTATTTTCTACTACCTTAGTAAATGAATCGGTTTGTGATTTCTCACTATGTACAGGGTTAGGAATTGTTTTATCAGGAGCACTAACTGCGGTGCTAGTGCTACTGGTTTGTTGGCTTTGTCTTTCAGTGTCTTGGTTGTCTTTTTCTCTGTTCTTCCCAGAACTTTCAGCTGCTAATTTGCTATTTACAGTAGATGCTTTAGAAGTTTTATCAGGTCTTTTCTTGATAGTAACCTCAGGAGTCCCGGTTTTGGAATTTTCTTGGTTCCTTTTGCTCCTAAGTTCATATTGTTCTCTGACCTGCATCATGGCATTTTCGAATCCTAATCTGTAATCCTCAGTTTCTAACCGTTCCTCATCCCAGTATGAAGGTGATGGCTGATCTTCCCCTGAATCACAGTTAATAACCGAGTCTTCTGTTTCAAACATGTTTATGGTATTCCCTTTAGACTCTTCTATGATTCCCCCATCTTCATCAAGAAAGCTTTGGAATGGGGGAATAACTTTTTGATCTGATTCTCTTTGTCTGTTGGGAGCATTGTCGTTCCTTCTAAAGTTTTGGTTATGATTCTGGTTCTGGTTTCTGTTCTGATTGCTAACTGTGACAACCATTTTTTCCATCATTTGCTGCATCTTATCCATATTTTTAGATAGTCTGTCATAGTTTGGGTCTGATGTGGAGGCTACAGTGTCATCCCTATATGTTACCCTCTTTTTAGATCTCAGTCTTGCTCTTTTCTCAAGTAGGTTGGATTCTATATTTATGGCTCCTTTATGCATGTCCTCCAATGTGTTATACTCTTTATCTCTAAGCTCGTAGGCCATGTCAGCATCAAATCCATCAGGATATTTGGCTAAGGCCATACCTTGAGGAGGTTTCATGTGTGGAGGGAGAGCATTGTATATGATGTTGAATATAGTGGTGTAATCGTGGACACTCTCTCCCACATTCCTCTTAAGGGTCATGTAGTCTACTAGGAGCTGGCGAGGGTTTGCCCTAATTTCCCATTTGTTGATGAAGGTCTGATATAATTCAGGGAGATCTTGGATACTGCCAGGGGGTAGGCTTTTAAACCATTTCTTTACATCACCCCGTAAGCTTTGGGCAAAGATTCTCATTTTAATTGTTTCGTCATCAATTTCCATGTAGTCAAAATAATCTTCCATCTTATCTACATGTTGCTGGGTTGTGATGGATTCTTTAGCAGTGAAGTGTTGGATTTTTGACTGATAATCATTGGGTAAGGGTAACAAGGGTTGAGGTAAAACCAGAGGTGCATACCAGGCTGCCATGATAATGTTCTGATGAGGTATAGGGTTGACTTGGGCAGCTGGTATTTGGATAACAGGGATATTAGGACCAGCAGAGGTTTGTTGAGCAGATCTAGGGTGGGAGAGCCCCAAGTTTTGAATGAAATGGATATCAGGTAGTGTAGATGGAGGGGTTCCTCTGTCCCTAGTATGTTGACCACTATGAGATGGTGAACTGTGAGACTCAAGGTCTGGCTGGTCTAGATGATTGAATGACCCAGTTCTTGGTAATCTATTAGGTAAGTCTAGGTCAGGGAGAAAACACAATAGAGCTGCTAGGTCTTCAGGTGCAGAGTTAGCTCTATGAATTTGACTGGAAATAGTTGGTCTTTTAGGTGTAGGAGCTCCCCTGAGGATACTCTCTAGATTGTCAACTATTTCAGGTGGGTCAGGATTGGGATAAGCTCTTGTGTGAACTTTTCTAAAAGCCAGAATGTTGTTTCTTAGCCAAGCAGCTTAACCCTATTTGTTACTTCTACTGTGGTTAATGTTGTCTAAAAGGCTGGTCTCCCAGTGGAGTCTTATGTGAAACCAAGTTAATCAGCAGGCCTACTGATCACCAGTGGAGTCCTTTCATTTAGGAACAATGGAGTCGCCAGGTGGAGGGTTTTAGGGTATATCTAAGGGGTCACACTGTCCACCACAGTGCTCAGGCACTATCACCTTTCAAGAATCTCCTCAAAACAACTAACTCTAACCAGAGATTGACTGGGAGGGCATTTACCAGATATTTCACCTCCGAAGAGGGTGAGATCCGGAGGCTACCTAGCCCTTTCCAGGCTCTGTCTAAGAGTACGATAGACACTCAACAACAGAGGCCGATTCAAGAAAGGAATGACTTATTGTCAACCTAACCAGAGATTTAATTTTCTGAGTCTTTTTTAAAAATGTCTAAGGTGAGATGCACTCAGAGTCCCCAGCAGAGTCGCCATTATGTCGGGACGATGCTGGGACATAGACTAACAATGTTTTCGGTTATAAGCTCCTCAGAAACTCCCCAGCGGAGTCGCCATTATGTTGGGGTTCCCATGTTTTGGCCAGGTTGACAAGACCAAAAGATGAGACAACATAGAACCACTTTTAGACCTTAGGAGCTAGCCCTCCTAGGTCCAGAGAGGGATCTCTCTATGATTATCAAAGTATATTAATCTTTGAGGCTTAAAATTTCAGATGTTAGGCTAGTTATAGGCTCAGGGTTGTTTGTTTGATTGTTTGTGTTTGGTTGTTGGGAATCAGGAAAGGAAGGGTCCAATATAAGACAAGGAGGAGCAAAGAGGAAATTTAGGAAAAGGTAGATAACTTAGAGAACATCAAGACCATTGGGCAATGGAGTCAATAAAGGATTTACCTGTGATCAATGTGCAGGCTTTCAATTGGGCTAGTCATCTAGAGCATTTGGGTATTAGAGGATGATTGGTGAAATGGAACATTAAGGACTGAGAATGAATGAAGGAGAACCATCCAATCTTGTCTATAGATTAGGTCAGAGGTCATTTAACTCCAAAACTGCTTGGACAGAATCAGAGGCAAAACAAGGGATCTTAGAAAGGCTTAATTGAGATGGAAAGATCCAAGTGAGGAAGATACAGGATTCTAGACCTCCCAGTGTTCTCAACACATCCAACTAGATCCTAACAAGAAAATTTAAACATATGTTTCATTAATTCAAACATCAGAGAGAAGGCAACCACATCCACTACACTAGTTAAATCAATGACATCAATATTCAGATACACATATAAGAAGAAAACATAAAGGGCTGGGAGAGCAGCAACATGAGGCACCTAACAAGGGTGAATCTCATGCCAAATTTTTGATGCGAGCCAGATGAAATGAAATGAAATGGAAATAAACATAGAGATAGAAAAACATCACCGCAACTTTAGATCAGGATCCAAAGAAATATGCTTGTCATATTAAAAACAACACCAATCAGGTACATCATTGCCCACAGCTTGAACATTTAGCCTGAATACATCTAATCTCAGCCTATTTTACAATATTACACAGAGAACTTGTCTCGATAGAAAAATGCATGCTTTCTCTGATATCTCATCAAAAGCCATTACAATAATTTCCTTCTGTGCTTTATAGCAAAGGATGAACAGAAGATCAACTGAGGGGGGGGTAGGTGAACACTAAATGTAACATTAAACACAAAAATGAATGCAAGGCCGAAACCCATTCTGTTTGACTGCTGAGTATTTAATCTCTGTCACCTCCCTTGTGAAAGAGTGATCTTCTCTGGATATGATCTTGATATCTTTTGGCTGTGGTACTTCTGGTGCTTTGAACAAAAATAAAATAAATTGCTGAGAAGTCTGTCATATAAATGTTCTGGTGGTTTTGAATTGCTGTTATGGTGGGAATTCCTTCAGGGACATTGTGCATAATAAAGGTTGTATGGGTGCCCTGTACTTGATGAAGAAAAACATTCTACTGATGAATGAACCCTGATGTTACCTTTTACTGTGCATAGGACCTTTTGATTGATCCTCGGGGTCTTCAATCTGATGCTTTGCCTTCTAAACCACTAATTTAAGGCTCAAGATCTTCATTAGCGCGCCTTAATCTACTTTGCTTTGTACTGCAACCCTTTGCCGCTTCATTTCTGCCTCTGACAGGTTAGCTCGAGCTTTAAATGGTGCTGGAAGTTTTTACATAGAGTTTGAATCCTGTTCTTCCAAACGAACATCCTATCTTCACCTTCCTGGGACTTTACTCATAAATTCAGTCGTTGAAGATGATCTTTCTTGATCTCTCTGTCACTGTAATAGAGGCTGCACATTATGGTGGTTTTTTATCATTTACAATCCTACAAAACGTGAAAATTGTGAAGAAAACAGCATGGACGGATAATGGATGCAGTGGGGATGGAGGAAAAAGGCCGTGCAATTGGTGGCATGGCGGAAATAATGCGGAAGAACAATGGAGAATTTCTCTGGTGGAGGTTGGCGGAATATAGAGCGAATACACGTAAAAAACATCAAACAACATGAAAGAACCAGATATACATAATGGAATGGGAGAAAGTACGGAGGGCATATGTGGAGATGACTTGGCAAAATCAGGAGACAATGGAAAAGTCAACAGCGTGGGAATGGACCCGGACCGTCGATCATGGTGGAGATCGGTGGCAGAAGGCGACAGACGGTGGGCCAGCAGGTGTGATGAACGGGGGTTAAACGGTGTGCGGCTTTGAGGAGCGAAGACTGTCGGATGGGGCGCTCGGGATCGGACGGCCTACGTGGATTTCGCTGAGGCTCGCACCGATGGATAACGCGCGGGGAGAAAGCGGTTTCACCATCGTACAGGAGACACGCGGCAGACGGTGAGTGGAATCGTTGGGCTATCGGGGAAAACTTCCTGTCGCGGAGAAGCGGTGCGGAATAAACCAAGCAGTTTCATGGCATGGTGCGGGGCAGGGACCACAACGGCAGGGCGCATTGTTGACCAATGGATCTTGCATTCAAAGGGACGGCAGAGATGCGGCAGCGGGAAAATAGCGCCTTGGTCACGGCACTGGGTTATATGGAGGAAAAAGGCGCAGGGCTTATGTAGGAGGGGCTAGGGTCCAATATAAGGTTTTAAGTAGGTTTTTAAGCCTTTTAAAGGCATTTTTGAAACCTTATAATGGCAACGATAAGGGAAAAGAGGGGAAATTAGGCCAAGGAAATGGGTATGGGCAGAAAATGAAGGGGACATGGGGGGAATTCAAGAGATTAATGGCGGGAATGAATGGAAGAAAGGGAAATTGTCCAAGGGGAAAAGGGGGAAACTGTGGTTATTTGCAGGGGTACAAGGGGTAACAGTAGGCCTTTTAGGATGGGGAATCAGCATAGGCAATTTATGCAGGGCAAAGCATGGAGGGACTTCAAGGATGATGATTTTTCGGAAAAATACATTCCTTGAAGGCCCAAAAAATATTTAGCCCCCTGCTTGCTTGACAAGAATTTGATAGGGGGGCTAACACCCAATGACCAAATTTTTTCTTGAAAACCTAATGAAATGATAAAAAATTGACTATGAGACCCTAAAAATACATGATAAGATCTTATTTGATCACTAGTGACGGTTTTTATAGATTGACACTAACATTGGCTCTAGCTGGGGATGGCACCCCCTTGGAGGTGTCAAGAACACTATAGACCAAGTAGCCTTACCATTGGGCATGGAGTCAAAAATCAAAAGATGAGAGTCAATACTAAAAACTGAAAACAAATAGACAAACTAAACTAAATCTGACTTAAAATAAACTTACAAAACTTATTGATAGCAACATATCACTTAGAATTAAGGGCTTTAAATACTTATGACAACCACCTACCTGCTAAAGACATATGTACAATAATGTGATGTGATCCTTCCAATAAAACCAATCCAATAGATGGCTACTTACTTGAATCATTCTCTCACTTTCCTTGAGCAAATCAGTGTAAGGATTTTCAATAATTTGAAATTTTACCTTGTCTTGAGATCCAGAAAAGATAGAAACACACCCTTTATTCTGATATGTAAGTACACTTGGTTGTTGATCCATAGGAAGGCATAGGGAAGTATGAATTTCTGCTATCTGTGTGTTGGCTATAAATTCCTGAAGCACAGGCAACTCTGACTCTATCTCTCGCACACTATCTATCTTAGGCTCATACTCTTCAAATTCATAGTCTAAATCATCCTTGAATATAAAACATTATTCAATATTTTTAAACATGATAGCCTTATCCTCTTCATGAAACAAAATGGTCCCTATTAATTGATCTCTTTGCAGGAAATTTTCATCACAAATTGGCTTGCTCACAAAAAATTCCTATATAGTTTCATCAATCTCATGACTATCATAATTTAAATTCAGTTTTCATTTTAAAAAATGGAAGAAGTTTCACTAACACATTCTTGACTATGTGACCACTACAAACCTGCATTAGCTTGGGCAATAACATGATTGGGAAATAACATGATTTTTTAGGAGTTGATATATCTCATTTTTAGACAGACGAGAAAACTGAGTTTTATAGTAGTAATTTTTGGCTTGATTTCCATTTTTATGAACGAGAATAAGCATTTCTCTTTTTTGGTTCCAGTATATTTCATCCAAGGAGGAAGCTACCGATTCTTGTTGGGAGGAAAAATCATAAATGGATTCTATGATCTCATCATCTAGACATTGTTCATCCCCATACAAATTTTCAAGAAACTCAATGAAATTTTCAGAAATCTCACAACAACTACCAATCATCGACAAGGAAGAATTAGAGCTTTGATAAGGTTGAAATAAAATTTAATGAAAGTCCTTTAGAGAATATAAAATGGCAGATGGTAGACTCTCATATCATGATATTTCTTGTTCCTTGAAGGTATGCATAAACATATTCATCAGACCATCTTTAGGAAACTCAATCTTTAGTCCGTGAATATGAAAATGAAATCTGACCAAATGCAAACTAGCATATTCTCCGTCCTGACCTTCAAATTTTGGCAACCGTGTTTTCCAATATATAAAAGGAATATGATTCAGAAAACTAGGAATATGAGCTTGATTCTTATGAGCATACCTTTGAGCATTTGAATCCATTTTGACAATAGTGAGGTGACCAATAATTTCTTCAGACTACTGGTTCTTGAAAAGTGGAATCGCCATGAAAATTCTGAACCTTTGGATTCTTCAACATTGGAGTCGCCAGGTGAATGATGCACAACATTCTTGTGTCTGACCATTTTTCACCATCAACAATCATATCTGATCCTTTTCATTCTTTCTCGAGGGATATGTGTCACTTCACTCCCCGGAAATGGCACCAAGATGTTAGCACTCCACCAGTTCTCTGAAGGATGAGAAAGAGACCAACAATGGTAACCATATACCACTTTAACCTAGTAGCTAGCCCTACTAGGCTGAGAAGGCTCTCTCAATGAGATCACAACAAATTTTACTGGATAATGAGGATATTAGGCTAGGTATGCAAATTAGGGTTTGATTTGATTTTGAAGGTTTGTGCGGGATGGTGGTTTAGGTCTAGGAAAAACTAGGCCAGGGCTTTGAAAATCATATTTGTAGAGATGTAACGGGGAAAGGTAGGAGAAAAATTTAGAACTTTTAGAGGTATATTGGTGAATATGGTATATTTATAGGGTTTCAAAATGAGCATGAATGTCATGAATTCATTTATATCAGAAGAAAATGAACATAAATGTGAAATCTTCTCCAAAACAGAGCATTAAATCAATGAATTCTGCTTATCAAACTTAGAAATAAATCACATAAGACATGAAAATGGAAATTCAAGGTAAAATACATTCAAACATATGATTTATGAAGAATAAATACTGATAAATCACATACCACATGAATCCCACCACAATAGCTGCAAACTATGTCTATTAGTTCCTGCCAAAATCACAAAGTACACTAGTGTTCAAGGCTCAATTCCACAACATAAAACCTTTGAAAATGATTATAATGGGCCTCATATAGCCACTGAGGTTGAAATCCTGCATTGGAGGTCCAATTTACAACAATAAATTCAAATACATGCATCTATCCAAATTCTGCTACACACTAGGGAGGTTACTTAACAAATTCCTCCTTTTCCTAACGATCATGAGACATTTACTCAAAGCATTAAATGGAGGATAAGACACCTATTAAACTCCATTTTTACCATTTACATTTAAATTTTTACTTTTATATTCATCTACTTTCACCTTTTGAATTTTACATAAGTCAAACTAGAAATTGGAGAAAATTAAACAATGAAAATTTAATTAAAATCTTAGAAAATTGTAGAAGCACAACTCCATCTCGGAGGACATTTTTAGGGACCTTCCGGAAGTCAAAATTGACATTGAAAAGAATGGTAAAATAGCCCAATCTATCTATTTTCTATAAAATCTTGAATATTTGAAAATTACCCATAGAAATGCCTTCAAAAACTCATTCTCCCCAGGTGTCTCTAGAAGCACAACGCTAGTGAAAAAGAGGGGTAGAATGTTGATTTTTGGTCCCTTTTTCTCATTTTTCTCAAAACATGAGAAAATGGGTTTTGAGAGGAGGAAATAATATTTCTATAAATTTCAACCATTTTCATTTGGATCTATAAGGAAAATAAACGCAGTGCCAAGACACTACCCTTCTAGACCTAGTGAAATTTCTGAATTTTCCAAATTTGCACCAAATTTCACCAAAAACCGAAAATTTCTCCAAATCTTCCCAAAATTGGTCCAGAAGTGCCAAATGAGATGTGATATGCTATCATGGATGAATAAACAATAATATATAAGGTACCCTTCTCCTTTTGGCTGATTAGGGTTTCCTTGAGCTTGTATTGCAATTTCTTAATCTTGACAGTAAAAATTTTGTTTCTTATGTGGTAATGGTCAACCATGTGCCTCAACATCTAATTGTCCCTATTGGCCTTTTCAAGGAGCTTCTATAGACAATTTTTCACTCTATCAAGCCAAAAATCCCCATTCTCATTGATTTCTTTGGCCATTCTCTCTTCAAAAGTAAACTCTTCAAGTGATGGATTTTGCTCTTTTTCCTTATGTAATTTTCTTTTGAGACCCACGGTCCTTGGCCTCTTCCTCCTTACTTCTTTTTCATGCTCATAAAACTCATAATTCTCATTATGGTCAACCATTTCTTTTCATTTTACATCATGCATACTAGCCTTCGCCTGCTTTCTCTATGAAAGTAGCCCATTTACCTTCAACAGATGGTTTTCTTGTTCTATGAATGAAATGATGATGTTTGACCTTGCCAATTTGTCTACTAGGTCAAAATCATGCTCTTCCTCATGCATGGATGTGTTATGCTGCACTGATGGTGATCCCTGTTCTGGTGAAGTAGGTCTGGCCCCTTCCTAAATTTGAGGAGAAAAAACAAGCCTCCTGCCTCTTTGATAGGTGTGAGTAACCTTAGGCCTAGGACTCTTTGAGACTTCAACAATTTTGATTAATGATCCCACCTCCATAGGCTATGTTGACATGGTAGGTGATATGTTTTGATGCTGAGTTGGTGTATTGGTTGTGTGAATTTGTAAGGCTACCTCAAAGAAAGTATCCCATGTCATTTTCTTCTCTGCCAACAAATGGAGAACTATGACATTCACCAAGCTGTGGTGAAAGAGGCTAGGGTAATGTTCTCCTTTTTTTAGTTACACCTTTTTTGACATCTTCATCACACTTCTATATAGGAAATTGCATAAATTGAGAGAGTTCACTGTTGTGAAGTGCATTAGCAGTCTAATTTGATATTGGTACAGTCTAGAAAACATTCCCTCATATGTGAAAAAATTTATTACAACCTTCATCAATGGTGCATACCTCTCCTGCAGTTATCTGAATGGGAAAATATGTGTATGAGCATCTTTGTAAAGTGATTTTATGTAGGCTTTGTACTGCTCAAAGTCTAGGTTCATGCCTTTGAACCAATATTCACCATGATTTGGCATTCCTGTCTTGACTATCCATCACCTGATAGTGAAATCAATGCCTGCAATTGTGGCCTTTTCTCTCTTCAAATTGGTGGCAAACAAATCTGTAAGCTGATCATGGAAACCTACCTCCTCCACTCTTTGAAAAAACCCTAGGCATTTGACATCTTCAAATAATTTTCTAATGAATGGTGAGGTAGTGATTGCAATGCAATTTTAGGGCTCATACCTTAGTATCTTCCCCCCTTTGTGGTGTTTTCGTTTCTCTAACGGTGACAAATATGCTTCCATGATTGAAACCCTACATGATAGGAGGGAAAAAACTGAGAAAAGGAGTAAAGGGATGAAATGAGGGAGTTAGGGAAGGGATATGGGAGTAGGAAAATTTAAGGAGATGGGCATGGGTCTTAGGGATCTTTAGGGATTAAATGAAGGGAAATGAGTGAGGGAAATGGGCTAATAAATTTAAATAGAGTCCTAACTAGGGAAATTGCTCAAACTGGTAGAATAGGGCTACGGTTTATAGGGACGATAAGAAAAATGATGGGAAATGGCTTTGTGATGGATGGAGGTGATGTATAAGTTGAAAACAGAGGTGTAGGGAAAATGAAGCTAGGGTTTAAAACATCAATCTATCTTTTTGAAGACCAACATCATCAAATTCTGGTAAACCCTAGAAGACTAAGCTCTTGATAAATTTCTTGGCTTGCAAAGCAAGAGAGGGTATAAATATGAGTTAAATTAATTGTTATGGATCTTAGAGGTGAAAAAATATTGAGGGGAAACTTGAAATACTGATTTTAGTGGTAAATTTTCAAATTTGGGCAACTCTACCCCGTGCACAGTGCAAGCCACCTGTGCACAATGCCTATGCATAGCGCAATCTTCCTACGCATAACACCTTCCTCCATAAACACAGTGCAATGTCTGTATGTGTAGCACCAGCCAAGTTTTCCCAATTTGAGTTTAAAAAATCATGTTTTCTTGCCAAATAAAGGATCAGCTCAATGATGTGAGGTAATAAGAGTGCAAATGAAATGAGCTTGTGTCTTTTTGGGCCTTTTATAAACATGAAATGACACTTTTTATTGAGGATGGTCCCCACATATCATTTTGGAAGCATGACTTTCATTTTGCAAACTTTTTAACCTTGGAAATTTGTAAAGTTGGACTGTTATGGCTTCTTTGGAACATTAAATCTTTTGGAACCTTGAATCATTTTCAAAACTTGAGTTGCAGCTTTAGGAACATGAAGTACTTATTAAATATATAAACATAAATTACATTTTAATTCAAACTTTATTGAATAAACGTGCCTATTACCACTCCTCCAATCGTTGGATTTTATGCATGAAATGATAGTTTTGGTGACCTTGAAACCATAATGACCCAATGGAGACACAGAATTGAATAAAATCATGATGGTGATGACTGGAATGATGATGAATATCTTTGAATGATGATACATTCAGCTGAGTGATGACAAGGACCAGCATGTGAGAATTTTGTAAGGAGTGGAAATAGTCCTAGACCTAATACCAAGTGACCAAATTTTTACTTCAAAACCTAATGAAATGATAAAAATTTGACTATGAAACCCTAACAAGACATGATAAGAGCATATTTGATCACTGGTGACAGACTGTATAAAGTGACACTAACACTTGTTGCACTTCTGGCCAAGTTGTTGTGTTTTTTAAAAAGGAGAAAAATCATTCATTTCACAGGTTTTCTTCATCAAATTACAGCTCCAACACATCATCAAAAAGTAATTGGGGTACAATCACACCTCCTTTACCCTTCCTTTGCTTCATTTTTCTCATATAGCTCAGTGAATCACCCTCTCTTAGGGTTTCATTTTGCTTTTGGTCTCTTAGTCATTTTCTTTCATTGTTGCGGTAAAACCCCTACATTTTATGCTAAAATACCCTCATTCACACTCAATTTACCTCCCCTAACCTTTTCCCATGACTATTTACCACATTTCCCTCACTTTACCACAAACCCTAACCTATTGCTACACATTTGACACTTTCCAAGGCTACGACTATGTTTTCAAGCTTTTTACCCCTTTCCCTCACACATTTCCTGAAATTCCACCTCCCTACACTCCCTAACACCTATTCCTACTCCCAAAAATTTCTCCATAAATTTATACAACCACTAACCCTTTCATTCCTTTCCTTCTACAAAAGAGTCTCAAATCCCCTATTTTCCCAAAATCAAACCCTAACCTTCCTCCAGTGAGCTAGGGTTATACCATGGAGGAAAAAACCACAAACACTGAAAATAAAAAGTACAAAGGATGGAAAATTTCTAGGTATGAGCCCACTAAAGTAAAAGAAATCATGGCTTCATCTTTCATCAAGAAATTCTTGCAAGATGTGGGCTGCCTAGGGTTTATATTGCACACAGGGACAATTCTAATTCAAAAATAGTTTCTGAAGTAAGGAAGATGAATTTGAAAAATGTAAAAGATGTGTTTGTCCATTATATACCAAGGAACAAAAAATTCTTTCATTTTATGGACAGGTGTTATTATTTGAAAGAAATTCCCAAATTACAGTTGCTATAGTAGGGTTTCTGCACTTTTGGATAGCTTGACTTGAAGTCTATTTTTCAGGGGTTTAGAGAATTTTTTTTCCATTATTAATGAATTTTTTGTGTAGCAGACATCCTCATCTTTCAAATCATACCACTTTTAGCCCAAAAATCCTCTAATAAGGCCTCCAAACACCCTCTGAAAGACCACAGTGTGCTTCTACTGAGAGCACGTTTTACTTTTGCAATTTTAATTGACCAACTTAAAACTTTGATTCCGAACAAATGGGGAAGAATTTTTGATAACCGGGGCAGTTTTTTGTTCATAGCATAACAAATAACAAAAACCTCTCTCCATTTTTCAAAACTATTTATGGTTAGAGAGATATTTCTCCACTTTTGATCCCTATTTTTGCCGAAATGTTTGGGCAAATTTTGAAATGTTTGAAATTTTTGACAATTTTTGAAAATTCCACACTACCAAAACTACATCGAACATTTGCTGCACTTTTTACTGAGGCCACCAAATGACAAAAAATCCACATCCTGTGATAGATTATCACTTTTACATGTCAGCTATGCCACTTGTGTGCCATGTCATCTTTCAGTTTGGGAGAAAATTGACAAAAACATGCCAATAAATGTGTTTCTGCCACTCTCTTGACCCCCTTGCTGCGCTTTTGGGGTATTCTTGGGAAAACTCATTTTTATCAGCTTTAGAGACATAATTTTGTATGATTGAAGGTTATAAATACAAATAGACACCCAAATATTTCCAAATATACCTTTATATTAGTAAATTGATCAAGAAAAGGCACTCAGAAGTCCCATCAAACAATTTGTTTCGTTTTTTAGGGAATTTGTTGTGTTTCTCTCAGTAAGCCCAAATTTTGGATTTCTTTGGTCAAAGTAAAATTTTTGTGATGTAATTAAATTTAAATGAGCTGGTTAATGTTAATTTTACATATATTCATGCTTAGTCATGCTTGTAAAGTCAAAGTGAATCAGTTAGGGCTAAATAGGGAGTAATTTGTTCTTAACCTTCCTAGTTTTAGGTTTGGTTGGAGAAAATCATGTAAATTGTTCTTATCATGAGGGATTCGACCCCTGAGAGAGGGGAATATGTTTTTTGGTCTATATGTAGCCTTGATTGAGTCAAAATAAAGGTTTTACATCAAATAGTAGAAGGATTGGAGCTTGTATACATCATCTTTTTGCAGGAAATTAACGGGCCAGTTACAACTATTATCTAGGGATTCTTGTGGTGTGATTTTTTGACAATGTTTTTCTTCTGTAAATCAATTTAATGAATGTTTATTTCACCTTATTTCCATAAATTTTCTTTCAATTATGTTCATATGATTTTTTCAATAGAATTCTTAAGTTTATGCTCTGTTTTGATAGGAATTTCATGTTTATGTTAGCTATATTCTGATAAATTAATTTATGATTTTCATGCTCATTTTGAGCGTATTTTTTTTCCACCCTGCACTAAATTGACAACCTTAAATTTCCATTGAACATACCTACCTTGCCTCTTTGTATTCCTACAACTAAACCTTTTTGGAACTTGGCCTAGCTTCCTTGACCTTTACTCCTGATCCAGAAAATACTAAATTTCAAAACCCAAGAGCTCAATACCTATTCTAACATATTTTTACCCTCTCCAATCACCTTATTGGTTGTGAGATCAGAGAGAGAGGTCTCTTTGATTTTGTAGGTCTAGCGACCAAATCCTAAGTGCTTTAAGGTTACCTCATTTGGTCTCCTTTTTCAGCCTTGGGACACTATGGAGGATAACAATACACATGCCTCATATGCATGCTAATCAATCCTTGCTAGCCTAATGTTTATGTCCTTGAATTGTGCCTATAATAATATTTCATCCTTCATGTCAAATCATTCCAATATGTCTCCAAAAATAATTTAGTTTCTAATAAATATTGATTCTAGATCAATATTGATTCTAGAACCCGTGTGAATGGCTCATATATAGTACCCAATTTTCCACTACTAAAAAAACCTCAAATTCCAACAAACATCACATGCATTCACTATTTCCTCATCTGAATCCATCAACTCCTTTGCATCTCAAGGGGTGTTTACAAACATAAGAGTCATGCTCAGAATTTTTCTCATGCATGAGATTGCGAGCCTATATGGGAGCCTCATCCATAATTGTATCACTTGCACTTACCTCTTTGTATGATCATGATAGGAACCAAACTAGAGTAATAATACAGAAATGGCTTCAAGTGACTATGCATACAACAATGTTTGGATAGTGATAGCTGCCACAGATCAAAAGATTTGAGCCCAAAACATGAATATCCGATTAGAAAACACAACATACAAAAAACAATAGAAAACACAACATACAGACCTTATACAGCAACCACAACACCCCTAGGAGGTAACCCAACCATTCAAGCCTCCACTGACATTTTTACCTCCTTTGAGCCATAGCCACAAGAATAACACTACATTTCAAGGGCTAGGAGGCTATAGTCATAGGAATAACACTGCAGGCTAGTAGTTAGAGCCCCGAATGGTTAGTTTGGTGTCTACAGCTTCGGGATTTAAGCCACCTTTTCAGGCCCAGAACCCAAGTCATTGGCCAAAAATTCATGAAAACTTAAAGTATGATAAATAACAATAGGAAAATGATACATAAGTAATCACATCGACAAGAGCTCATTTGTACCCCTCCTAGCTATGAAAATCATTTTTTCAAACATGTCACAAACATTAAATCTACAGGTGTAAACAATATATTTAAGCATAGGGGTCTCATACTTATTTTAGAATCACTAAGAAGCATTTCTCCCTTGCATCATTAGCTTTAATACAATTTATTTTACCATAGATACATTTTTCATTCATTTACAAGTAAAAAAATGGATAGAACCATACATCATCACTAATAAAATACATGCTTATAACCAACATAATAACAACAGAAATAAAGTGGATACAACAACAATAGAATCCACACAATAACTAGTACATTCGCATACCAAATACCAAAGGAATGAGCTCTTCATTACTGAATGTAAAAAACAACTAGAGATGGTACTTCCACGTTCTACCCAACCATAGATTGTGTGAGAAAAATCTCTCTTCAGCCAATCACCCATGTTCCATATCCAAAGCATGAATGTGGGACTCATAGCCAACCAAAAAGAACCAAAAAAATAATGAATCCTACTGGATTTGTCCACCAACACCGTGAGGAATTTGGGTTCCTCCTATTCTCTCAAGCTTTACTGTAATACACAGTCTGATGTAGGGATCACTAGGCCCTACACCGAGACCCAGTCTCCAGGCTTTACAGTAAATCCCATCCCGAGACTACTAGGTGTTGAGGAGGTAAATCCCCTCTGTGGATAGAGGCAATCCCACTAGCCCTATATTGTGTCTAGCAACAATCAAATCACGCAATGACGTTGGTTCCTAGCTATATGAAAGACAAAGATTTCGATAAGTAGCCTACCTTAAATCCCAAGTTGTTGTTGTTGAGGAAGAAGCGGTGGTCCTCTTCCTTAGCCTGACAGATCACAACCCTTCCGTTTGACACGTCCAGATACCTGTACACATGCAGAGAAATGAAAACATACAACATAATATTCAAAGCATATAACTATATATCAGTCAGAGAGGATATAATTTGTTGCTTTACATAAAAGAGTGAACACACGAATGGAACCAAAATCAGAGTCACTTATATTATAGATGACCAAAAGGGAGATTACAACCAAGTGCTCTGATGCTATGATCTTCCTTCGGCGGGGCTTGCAGTGGAGCGTGTCTCAACAAAGCCTGTCGGGGATTTGGACAAAGCTCTCTCCCTTACGTGGTTATCCTTGGATATAGTTTCCTTCTCAATTTTCAGCTTCAATGTTCAGGGAATTTGGGATCCCTATAATCATGGGATAGGTCCTATATCTTAGGAAGGTTCCATGAGAGGTGGAAAACCACTTCCTATACATGGAGATCCAGAGCCAAACCACTCAACTTATTTTGATGATTCATTCTGGAGTTTGTTAGAATCAAACTTCCACCATTTATTTTTAAAAAACATCCCTTAATAAGCTTGGCGCGAGTGAAAAATAGGGAAAGAGCGCCAATTGGCACACCCTCTAGAGTGGATTTCCCCCATTGGCACAAGGGATGAACTTGCTAGTTGCACCAAGGCAAAAACATATGTTTTTAGGGTTTTTCATAGGAAATGTTCTTCAGGAGAATGTTTTCCCTTATGCAGGAGGATGCCATGAAGGTGTTTTTAGGACATTTAATTGTTCACATTTCATGGTAAATTTCCTCCAATGTATGGGAGGAGGGATTGCAGGTATGGTGAAAAAATGCTGTGTAACAGATGCCCCCTAAAGCATGAGGTCCGAGAGAGAGGGAGGGGTGAAATTATTTATGAGAACACATCCAACTGAAAACACTACCGTTGGAAGACCTGAAAATACAAATACAACTGATATCTCTGATACATGATACATGGTATGGGCGCAGCCATCCATAATAGTGTACAATAACTGGGATCCAAGGTATGGACGCAGCCATCCAACAAAGAATTATCAACAAGTAAACTCAGGTATGGTCGCAGCCATAACATCAAATGATTCATGTAATCAATCATGATAATCCAAAAAGAATCCATAGCCTGGATGTTTATCAGACAAAATCTAGGGTCTTGCACTCCATATCGACCCGAACAGTGTACAAGTTCGAGCATGTGAATACGTGAGCTGAAGTCGAACATGCAAGAACATCGTCTGATTACCAGCCAATAATGAAGACCGTTAACAAACACGGGAGAAACCACTAATAATGATGATGGCTCTCAAGGTACAAGAGGTACAATCCATGGAATGTGAATAATGATTTGGCATCAAACACCCGCAAAATAATTTGATCGAAGGGAAATAATGAAAACCTTGCGTCGAATGCGAAGAACCTTCCATTGAGGCATGCAGGCTCCAAGGTACCTGAAGGGAGTCTCTAGATCAACTTCTGGGATAATGAGATGAAATCAACAGGAAGTGACCTTGATCGAAGGTGGGCCATAGTGTTTCCCACATTATCAACATGAGACAGAGGAACATAATGTTTGTGAATCAAGACCAATAGAGAATCAGAGGGAGGTTGAAAACTACAGAGGCCAACTTCTCTTGAACATATCAGCGGCACAACACTAGATTTGGTATCATTTGACATCAAAGGATCTGAGGTTATGGTGACATAGCAAAGTTCAGATGAGCGGTCAAAATAGATTACCCAAACCCATGAAGGCAAGTAGATAATGAGATGAGATGGTCCCAACCCGACACGAATGTAGACAAGTGCCATGTTCAAGAGCGACATACTACCTACATGACTATGATACTGGTTCCATTTTCCCCCATCATTTCTGGTGAGTACCCCAATTATTTTTGGAAACAAGCTTGAAGGGGATAACATATGCTCGCAATATAAGTTTTTCCTTTGGAAAAATCCAACCTAGTACATTTAACGACGCCTAGGAAGGAGAAACTCGAGTAACGTCATTACGACGGAGTCCGATGTCATCAGTTTTTAACGAGTCTGAAAAAGGAAGAACTCGATGTACTTTCATGTTTAGAGAGTTTGAAAAGACAGTAGAGAAGAAAACTCTAGCAGTCCCTTTTCATAGATAGTACCTCAAATCCGAAAAGGTAGAAAATTGTGTCTGAGAGAACCTACTAGTCGCGATAGGCTAGGGAATTCCTTTTTCGTAAATAATATAACCTAGCCCAAAAAAGGGGTAAATGTATACTGGGTAGATTTCGGTTCGCAACCAATTTAACGAGCTCAAAACAACAAGCGGCTCGATAATATTTTCATGTTTAGAGAGTCAGAAAAGAGCTTAAAGATGACTCCAGTAGTGAATTTTTCATGTTTTTACCGAGTCTGAAAAAGTATAAAATACAACTCGTGTCATCATCCTAGTCGTGTGAAAACTTGTTGCTACACAAAAAGCAAGTGTAAAACTCATTTTTTGACAAAACATAGCGAAATATTGGAAAAAAAAGTTTCAAAACCTAAATTCGATTTCGAAAAGTTATAAATATGACCAATAGTAAAAACATATTTACTTTTACCTTTTTACCTTTGTGTAGAGTGACAGTGAGCTATTTTCCTTGCAATCTTGCAGTGACGATTATGGACGATCCAGTGCACCATTCCAGAACCCATATTTTCCAGGTAAGAGCTACTTCCATTAGCCATTTTTTAAGCCATATTTCATAGCTTTCCATTGTCATTTGGCATCCCTAAGGGAAGGATTTGCAAAACTAGGGCTTTCGTGACTGGCGCGGGTATCAGCCACGGACCCGCGCCTACCGACCTCTTTTTGCAAAGGGGTCGTACCAGGTGGCGCGAATGTCATCAAAATAGCCACGCCAACTACGCAACCCAATGTTCCGCTCAATTTTAATGAAAATTGAGCCAATCAACTATTATTTTAAATGCCCAAGGTGTCTTACAATGTGTTTATGACCAATTTGATGCAAGTATAAAGTAAAAATGGTAATTGAATGGAAGGAAAGAGAGAATGGTGAGGAAGACGAAATGGCAATGGGGAATGAGCATTGTATGGATGCTCTCTGAAATTTTGGTTTGAAGAAATTCTTCCAACACCATGTCACCAGGCATAGCCCAAACTATTGCAATATTTGGTTATTATCTGGGATGAGGACGAAGAGAAAATTAAACTCCAAGATCAAGTACTTGAGCTTGAAGCATCAGACGTGTACTTTATCACTGGATTTTCCCACAGAGGTCAAGTTCCTATTATGACAGACACTAGGCCTTCTAGTGAAAAAATGTCGATGGTCATGGAGAGAGTGTGCCCGAGGGCACAAACGGGATCAGGTAGTGGAAAATTTGGCATTCATACTGTTCCCGATCTAGCACTCAGAGTGGTGCTACATACTATAACGTGGGTTGCCGGGTCATAGGCACCACACGAGGCTACCAAAACAAAGCTCCTCCTAGTGTCAGAGTGCATGAACCCAACAGTATTTGATTTGGCCATAGTCGTAACTATGAACATCAAATGAAAATTGACCAAATGAAAAAATTCCAAACTAAAGTAGTTTGGGTACGAGTCAATCTTGGTATTTTTCTTCCTAGAACGGCTGCCTATCTTACAGGGCTAGGGGGTGATAGTCCCAGATCCACCATTGAGAGAGCCACAGATGGCTCGATGGGCAGCATTGATGCCCAGGGAAGGGGGCGGCCAACAGATGTCATGGCAGCCTGAGTTCTTTGGATGGCTCTGATGACAACTGATCATCGTAGAGGTCTGGCTCTATGAGGGCACTAATGTCACTGGAGATCTAGACCTTCCGCTCCCGAAAGGAGAGGACTAGGATGAGGAGCTAGGTAAGGCTCTTTTTTATTTTCATAGTTCTACGATTTTTTGGTATACATGCATGTTCTAAAAATTGATCCTATATGTATACAGATGTTGGCCCAGAGAGGCCTGCTGGGATTTCACCGATAGGGAGGAGGACTCCGCTCGCTTATGACCCTCAAGGTGAGGGGGGCGAGGGGGACGCACTGGTGCAGAACCTTGAGGGGATTGCTCATGGGTTCCGGACTATGCTCGCCTAGTTGATGTCCCTATGGCTTACCAGAGGCACACTGTAGGGGTGCTGAGTTGCCTCCATCACTTACTGAGGCGGTTGGTGCGGGCAGTGACATGCTACCATGAGCACCATGCCGACTAGTCACCTAGGCTTTTATTTGCATATTTTAGAGAGACATGTTGTCTCCGAATGTAATTAAACAAACATGTATATTTTTGGATTTTGTATGATGCACACGCCAAAAAAATTTGACATATATATATATATATATATATATATATATATATATATATATATATATACACCTATTTCTACATGGATCTTGCTTACATATGATGATGTTTTTTATAAATTTCATAAATGTCTATCTAATACCATGTTGGCTACTGCATCTGTTAGTGTATTCGTTCGTCTAAGTATATGCTGATATGTGATGTAATCAAAATTTCTTTCCAGTAAACGAATACGTAGATACAGTCTTAAAATGCATGGATTTCTAACTGAATAATGACCATTGAGCTATAAAACCACAAGTTTTGAGTCTAGATATACAAGAAACGCGTGAATACCAAGGTTGACAACCTCGTTTAATAATTCCAAAACGGCACTATATTCCACGACATTATTTGTAGTAGGCCCTAGACAAACACCTTGTAAACTAACCAACTCACTAGCAGGATTGTAAGTTACCTAGGTTGCCGAAGACAGGTTCCTGATATTGCGGGAGGCACCATATACAAAACTAATATAAGGAGTAATAGACATCTGCACAATCAAGAAGACCCAATAAGCAGAAAAAGCTTAAAAAGCACACCACACCACACATGCATAAAGATGAAAAAATCACCTATGTACATATACTATGCAAGAATGATTCAAGAATAATACTTCTTCAGGTACAGCCCATTCCTGGGCTGAGCCAAAGGAAGACCTTCATAATCAATCAACTCATAAGCCCCGTTCTTCGATATACGTTTAACGATATAGGGCCCATGCCACATAGGTTGGAATTTTCCTTCCCCAAGCTTGTCGTGGGCTTCATAATACAAGTGGAAAAGGTCCCCTTCGATAAAAGAGCACAGAGAAACCGTTTGATTGAAATGAGCTTTAACCTACTTTTTTGTGCCTCAATGACTAAGGCAGCCAAGCGGTGAGTTTCGTTCAACTTCTTGAGATATAGGAGACGTTCTTCCTCCGAGGAAGTATCGGGCAGTAATTCCACAACCAATTTTAGTGAAGGCATCTCACATTCAACCGGAAGAGTAGCTTCCAGACCATAAACCAACTGGAAAGGTGTGAATCTAGTCTCACTCTTCACTGACTTTTGGTAGGCCCAAAGAGCTGAAAACAATTGGAGATGCCAATTCGATTTGTGTATACCAATTGTTCGTTGAAGCATCGTGACAAGAACTTTTTTCACGGCTTCAACATGGCCATATTCCTGGGGGTAATATGGCATCGAGATGTTGTGATGAAAGCCCAACTTTGATGTCAACTCTGCCATCATATAGTCTCAAAAATGAGAGCCATGATCGGTGATGATGGCTTGAGGAACACTGAAACACGTGATCACATGGTTGAAAATGAACTGAGAAGTTGTCTTACTGTCTGCGGCCAATGTAGGCATCGCTTCGGCCCACTTGGTGAAATAATCTATGGCAACGATGATATAAGCATGCCCCCCAGCCGAGTGAGGGTTACATGTCATAAAATCATTTCCCCATTTGGAAAAAGGGCCCACGGTAATGAGAGGATGTAATGGGAGAGGCGGCGCACACATCTTGTGTTAGAAGATCTGGCATGCTTGACACTTCTTTACTACAAAAATATAGTCTTTAAATATAGATGGCTAGAAATAGCCCGCACAAAGGATCTTCTGTATGGTAGCATAACCGGACATGTGACTGCCACAGGCGCCACTGTGACAGTCATTCAGAACTTTCTCAGCCTCTTCTAAGGTCAAACATCGGTGGAGTACAAAATCGACTCCGACATGATATAAGGTATCTCTGATAATGTGATAAGGTTGCGACTGGTGTCAAACATAGTGTCGAGCATCCTTCATTAATTCGGACCGGAAGGTAGACTTCTGGAGGTACACGATGATATCGCCGTACCATGGATCAAGATTGTTGATTAAGAAGAGAGTTTCGTCCGGGATATGATCCTCGGATTGAGACGGAATAGAGTCGGTAGGGAGAGAGAAAATGAGATCAACAAAAACCAGTGACTTCTTCAATTTGGCAGTAGTGAACTCCAAATCAAACTCCTGAAGGATCACAATCTATTTTGAGTACTTGCCCCCCAGAAATTATCGAGAAAAAATGTAAGTCATGGGGTTGCAATTGGAAATCATGGTTACCGTGCGCAATAGGATGTAATGGTGAAATTGTTGAACATCCTAGACTACAGCAAGTGCCAACTTCTCGAAATGGGCATAATGCATTTCAGTGTCGAGGAGATTCCAAGACAGATAATAAACCACGTGTTCATTACCGTCATCGTCATCCTGTATGAGAACCATGGCAATTGTGCTAAATGCCGCAGCCAAATAGAGGGTAAAGTCACAATGATATTTTGGAGGACGTATTAATGGAACGTTGATGAGAAACATTTTAAGCTTATCGAAATATTGTTGAGCAATCTCGTCCCAAAATAAAGGGACGTCATGTTTTAGAAGTTACGTAAACCCTTTAGCTACCTCTGCATAGTTCAGGATAGAGCGACATAAGAAATTCGCTTTCCCCTGAAGACTTTGAAGTTGATGCAGCAGGGATGGGGATGGGAGATTAAAAATAGCCTCGACCTTGAGAGGGTCAAGGAGAATTCCGTCGTTAGAGACAATTAATCCTAAAAGCTGACCAGAGTCAACGTAGAAGACGCACTTGTGAGGATCAAGCCTGATGTTGTAATGTCTGCAATAGAGAAAAATCTGGCGGAGATGTTCGAGATGGTCTTCACACAGAGCTGAATGAGCCAACAGGTCATCTAGATATGGCTGAGCAACATTACATATGTCATGAAAAGCATAGGACATGGCACGCTGGAAGGTAGCCCCAGCATTTTTTAAGCCAAAAGGGAGCTTCTTGTAGGTAAATTCTCCCCACAGACAGATGGAAGCGGTCTTATGTTGATCGGATGGAAGGATATTGATTTGATTATAACCCGAAAAGCTGTCCATAAGGTAAAATATCTCACTCCCCGCACAATCATCAATGATCTGATCTATAAAGGGGGTGGGATAATTGTCCTTAGGGCAAGCCCGATTGATATCTCGATAGTCAACATAGACTCGAATTTTGCCCTGCTTCTTATCCACAGAGACAATATTGGAGACCCACTATGTCAGAGGGATCAAATATATGAGGCCCACTTTAAGAAGTTTCTCAACTTCAGCTTTTATAGTAGTGGCTTTCCGAGAATGCACTGGGCGTAGACGTTGGCACACAGGCTTTGCACCAGGATAGGTGGGAATTTCATGCACAACGATACTGTGATTGATCCTAGGCGTCTCTTCATAAAACCATACGAAAACATCATGGAATTCACAGAAAAGGATAGTGTACACTTGAATCTCATTAGGAGAACAAGTGACTCCCACATGGATGTTCTTGACGACCCCCAGTTTAATGGGGATGTCGATAGGCATCGTTTGGGTAATATTACTCAGATTTCCCTTCGACATACTTCATGAGTCAATATTGGCATTTGGAGAGGCGGAGTGGGAACCTAAGATGTAAAATGCTCAAGACAATTAGACATTGTCCCCAGGCCAGGCATGAATGAGGAACGATGATTTCCATCGCTCCAAGGCAGATCTTCAAGAGACATAGTCTTCATGATGGCTTCGTCAGACGAAAAAAATTCTCTTAAAGGATCAGGTGAATCTGCATCACTGAGACAAGGGGATTGAGAATAAACATCAAGATCCATGCTCAAAGGATCATTATCAGCCGGAGGAGGATCTGATGCGGCAACGATCTCACAATAATTGATTTCAACTAGGGTCAAAGGCATTGATTCTCCAAAAGAGGCAACCTGTTCAGGAGAAGGGACGTTCCACGGGTCATCCGACCTAGAGATCATGTTGAAGAGGTAAATCCCCTCCGTGGATAGAGGTGATCCCACTAGCCCTAGATTGGGTCTAGCAACAATCGAATCACACAATGGTGTTGGTTCCTAGCTATATGAAAGACAAAGATCATGATAAGTAGCCTACCTTAAATCCCACACTGTTGTTGTTGAGGAAGAAGCGACGCTCCTCGTCCTTAGCCTGATAGATCACAATCCTTCCGTTTGACACGTCTGGATACCTGTACACACGCAGAGAAACGACAACATACAACGTAATATTCAAAGAATATAACTATATATCAGTCAGAGAGGATATAATTCGTTGCATTGCATAAAAGAGTGAACACACGAATTGAACCAAAATCAGAGTCACTTATATTATAGATGACCAAAAGGGAGATTACAACCAAGTGCTCTGACGCTATGATCTTCCTTTGGCGGGGCTTGCAGTAGAGCGCGTCTCAACAAATCCTGTCGGGGATTTGGACAAATCTCTTTCCCTTATGGGGTTCTCCTTGGATATAGTTTCCTTCTCAATGTTAAGCTTCCAAGAGTTCAGCTAGCTTGTTAATGGAGAGGGCAGGTTTTTATAAATGGAGGAAGGGAAGTTGGGATCCCTATAACTATGGGATAGGTCCTATCTCTTAGGAGGGTTCCAAGAGAGGTGGAAAACCACTTCCTATACATGGAGATTCAGATTTGAACCACTCAACTTCTTTTGATGATTCATTTTGGAGTTTGTTAGAATCAAACTTCTGCCATTTATTTAAAAAAAAAATCCCTTAATAACCTTGGCAAAAGTAAAACACAAGGATAGAGTGCCAGTTGGTGTGCCCTCTAGTGTGTATTTCCCCCATTGGCGTGATGGATTAACTTTCTAGTCGCGCCAAGGAAAAAACATCTGTTTTTAGGGTTTTTCATAGGAAATGTTCTTCACGAGAATGTTTTCCCTTATGCAGGAAGATGCCATGAAGGTGTTTTCAGGACATTTTATCGTTCATAGGTCATGGGAAAATTCCTCCAATGTATGGGACGAGGGATTGCAAGGACAATGATGAAATGTTGTGTAACACTAGGCCCAATGGAGATAAATCCACCTCTTGTATTTACTGTATATATCACCATTCACCAACAATGATTCCTAGGTCCATTAAGGCACACAAGTTGGCTTTACCACAACCCATATTCTAGTTCAGGGGTTACTAGGCCAACGATTTTACTACGATCCACAATATTGTTCAAGGACTAATAGGTCATGTGTTTTTCATTTTGGAGATCCACCCCACTCAGATTTGAATCCATTCGATAATCCATCTCAACCAAAGTATGAGAAATAAATCTCATCAAAGCTATACAGAAATGGAAAGGCTAGGTTGAAAAAATTTGTCGCACCTAGAAAAACCCATGCCAAGACTGAAAAGAACCACATACAATACCACACATGCCAGATCTAGCAAGGAAATCACATATGCAAATCAATACCTACAAAGAATCCAATTGTAGTTTCTTGATCCCACTCTTCCTTGCCTTGTTTTCCTTTCTTTCTCCAATGCTAAAGTGCTCCAAGAAAATGCTAAGTGTCCAAGAATGAGTGAGAGAGAGAGAGAGAAAATAATGGGAGAGCTCCAAAAATGAATGAAAAAATTCTATCAAATGATCTTTAGAAGAATTTTTATTAATGAGGCGTCTATTTTATTCATTTTCCTCCTCACATGCAACATGTGACCTTTGACCTTATTTTTCTCCTATTTTCCATCATTTTTGTAAGTAAATGTGCCAACTAATGCGTCATGCCTTTCCAAAGCCTTTTCCATTTCCTTTTACAATTTGCTTTAGTCATAATAATCGAAATTAACACCCTCTACGATGTTTTTCCCAACATTCAGCTTGGAATAGGCATCCCATCAACCGTGGTTATTAGTTTTAACTTTTATTACATTTAATTTTCACCAGGGTTGTTATAGTCAATATAGTGAAACAAAAAACAAACTAAATAGAAGGTTCCCTTGTCAAGCTCGAATAATTTTGAAAATAGAAATAGGGCTAGCAAGGAGGGAAAATAGATGAAATTTCGAGTAAGGAGAGGAAGATCACCACCATTAACTAAAGTGGAATAACATCGAAAAAATTCCAGTGTAGCTGCTACAACAACCCCAAAATATTTTCCTTTTCATAATTTTGGAGACCCCCTCACTTTACTTTCTATCATCCTTTGCATATGGTCTCCGAGGGTTTCATCCCTCATCTTACCTAGCTAGGGCTTCCTTGAGGTCTAGATAATCTAACCATAAGCCTTAAAACTTAGGATATCTCACCTAGTCGTAGGTAGCATTCTAGAAGTGTAGTGGTAGGCTCATTGGCCACTAAAACTGTGATTTTTTACCTTCCTTGAGCATATATACTCTCTTGATCGCAGGTCACCTCCTAAAATCACAACAATTTCTCACCATGCATTGCATCTAAAATTTTTAAACCTCTCTGTACCTGTTTCATACGATAAAAATAAGGTCACAATCCTCACTTGAAAATCATCCTCACACATGCTATCACTTATATTATGAAGTTGCTTCTCACCTTGCCTCCAACACTAAATGAACACCCTCTTCTATGATTGTCGAAAGCGATTGAAACCTAGTAAGTAATTTCTACATGTCTACAATTGTTATTATTTTTGTATTTTCCAAGTGTTTGTGGCCCTCCCTTTCCTGTATATGGCTTCAAATTTGAACTCTCCTCCTTGTCACACTAATATCAAGCCATCAGATTCTTTCCCTCGTTATTTCATTAACTTGTGGATTCCTACTCTTAAAATAGCATTGATCTCTTCTATGCATCCTAAGGCTCAACCCTTATCGTCTTTTACACCTAAAAGGAACCCTCACCTCATGGTTTTAGTGCCTCATGTTTTTACCCTAGGTATATGTTTAGTATTTTCAATTTGATTTTTTACCAAGCCATTAACTCAGACCAACGATATGATTGCATTTGTTTCCACTTGTGGCAAGATCATATGCGTTTATGACTTGAAGAACATTGAAATTGTGTTATGTTTTCACTATTGGATTTATTGTTTCAAATAATATTATCTTTCTGATAAAAATCATATGATATACCCATCCCAAAACCCCCACACCGTACCTGCAATCTAAGTGCCCCTTTTGCCATTTGGACTTGAAGTTTTTACGTTTAAAAGACCAATTGAAAACTAAACTAGGAGGTGCTTTTACAATAATTATACTTTGAATTATAATCTCCATTGGTCGCAAGTCATGTTTCAACTCCCATTACAACTAGAATCCAATTTTGTGACTTAGATGCTCATCACATATATGGTCCCCAGTAAAGCTATGACTTCAAAGTGCGACTTGCACTAACATTTTGGATTGTGTATACCTTATGTTGCATATCAAAATCTTAGAATTGTGACTTTCTCTATCAACCAAAATTGTGACTTGATCTATGTCTTAGACCTCACCTATACCTTTGTAATTGTAAATAACATATTTCACTTTCATCAAGAGTGTGGTCCACAAGTGTGACTTGCACTATTCGTCAAATTACAACTAGGTAACAAGTCACAATGTCATCCTTCAGTGGCATTGTTGATGAGAAATGAAACCTTCCTTGTCTTATGAACCTGCAACCCATTCTTTAAAGGGAAAATGTGACCTATGCAAAGAATCTCTTCTTATAAAGCCCTCACACCCTTAAGATTATCCTTGGAATTCATACTTTTCTGGTGAAATTAGCAATTGTCATTGTTTTGAGCTAACATTTATGCCATTGATTAACATCTTCAAAATTTTAAGTACCATTGACATATTCTATCACAAAATTTCATCTTCCTCTAGAGAGATGGTGCCACCCATAATCAGAGGATATAGCAAGACCTCTGGAATAATTTAAATTAGTATAGAAGGGTTCATTAATATCCCACTGAAGTTTCCTATTTATTTTCATACTCTCTATTTTATTAAAAATACAATCAAGCTATATTGGGGAGAAATCTACTACAATTTTGCAAGAAAGGAGATCCCACAGGTTGTCGAGGATTTCCAAGTATACATCAATGTGGATAAATATTGGTTACACAAATTTATAGAAAACAAGAAAATACTGAGAGAAGGGGTGAATAAATATTGTAGGAATTTGACCAATTTAAAAAAAATCTTTCACTTGTGAAAAAACACTAAGACACCGCAAAGTACTTTAGCAATTAATTCAAATAAGCATGACAAGAAATAATATCAGTAATAACATTAGAACACATAAATTCTTCAATTTTTTCTCCAATCACTTCATAAGGAAAGCTAAAAATTCTTATTACAATTCTCTAGATACAACCAATAGGAATCTACAACTCACTGATTTATGAACTACAACTGAATGGAGCTACAACTCCCTGATTTATCTGCTAAAAATAATGGAGCTGCAACCCAAAATATTTACGAGCAACTACTGGAAGGAGCACAAATCCCTTATCTGTAAGCTAAGACTTTCTTGACACTCAATGATTCATATTTTTTCCATTTTCATACTAGAACCATGAATGCCTCCTCTACTTTCAAAATAAAACAATTTATTCCTTAATCACCAATACCTTAAACAATCTATGATTACTGAAAAACTCCAGTAGAATCACGTCACACAAAATTCTCTACAAAAAAAATTATTCAACTTGCTTGCTCATCCTGCTTATAAATATTTTGCTTTGTTATTTTTGGACTCTTTGTTTTTCTTGTATTAATGTATGGGTATTTAATTTTTGCCTTTTTCTTGTTTATTTAAATCTTCTGGATTTTTTCTCCAAGTTTCAGATTCTAATTTTGTTGTTTCAAAACTCAAACTCTAAGTTTTTCTGTTGTTTTGTCTATTCTGGCTCTTAACAAATTTTAGTTGTAATTTTAACTACAATTATAAATTTACTTTGCCACTATTTTTGGCAAAAATTCCAAATATCAAAATTTTTCAACTCATTCCATCTGCTAGCCCAAAGGCTTTACTAACAAATAGCTTCTGACTCATCATTACAGGTGCACATGCACTTTATCATAGGCCCATAATCCTTTTAATAATAAAAAATACCAAACATAAACTCTGCTACCCTTTTTAAAGTTTATTAAAAATTCTCCCAAATCCACTGAAACTTCCTTTTTTGCACTTAAAACCAGGTGTTGTGACCTATCTTGAGGCCTCCAGATGCTTAATAGGGGAGGGGGTCTCGCCGATATGAAGTGCCAATTAGACCTGACATTGTTTGGAGTAGGATCCGCAACTGGAAAACTGTTGATTGCCAAAGTGGTGGTTTCCAAGGTGTGCCTTGGTTGTGATAAAAACATAGAATGAGATATGCATGGCTTTGGTTAAAGCAAGTGTATAAACCTTGTGTAGTATCAAATGTAATGCATGAAGGGTTCCATCACACCAAAGGGGAAATGAGTGAGCCCCTTAGAAGCATGTAATATTGCTTAGCTTAAAAGAGACACATGAGCCATAAAAAGAATATTTAGTTAACCTGCAAAATAGTTCATAAGATAACACCAATCATAATAACATAACAACATGTATCCAACAAGATTCATACTAAAGAGAATGAATTATTTCATAAGTAGAAACATAAATTAAACAACACATATCGAAAATATAAGAAGAATAGTCTTACTACATTCACGACATTGTTGGGAAAAATACTGAGAGGGGGGGGTGAATAAGTATTTAGTGCAGACAATAAAACTTTGATATTTCTTTCTTGAAAACCATATGCAACTTTCCTGACGCAAACCCGCGTATATACGCGGATATCCTTTACAAAACTCGCATATATCCAGTGATCTAATTATGCATTTAGTTCTTGACTTAGATCATTACATTACTCATTCATCAGATATTTAGAAAACAGTAAACAAGTGCAGGAAGAACAAAATAATCATCACACATAAGCAACCACACATGAACACCAGGATTTTTAGGTGGAAACCCAATTCGGGAGAAAACCACCGCTGCCATCATCTCAGTCTTCAATTTTTATTATTAAGAAAACTTCTTACAACATGTACTGGTGTAGACTCATACCAGTACGCAGGCACCCACCTGCAGAAGGCTACAACCTTCTCTCATTTACCAGCCTCTCCTGGAAGGGAGAAACAACCCCCTGCTCTCGTTTACCAGCCTCACCTGGAAGGGAGCTACTACCCCCTGATATTAGCACCAGCCTCTACTGGCAGAAATCTTTTACGTTCAAACTGAAGGTTTCAACCCTCAGATCCACTGCAGACCATGTTCATCAATTTTCAAACTGGATCAAACAACTCCAACACAACCCTTTACTTGTCAATAAACAACCTTTGCCCAATGCATCAAACAGAACAGTGAAACCACTGTAACCAGAATATCAGAGATAACCCAGACTTCAGAATAAATATGAAGAAACACAT